>JAAOAT010000174.1:0-67222 GCA_013186855.1 Fusarium ramigenum | reverse complement strand
TCTGCTGGAATAAGCTCACAGGCCGATTCTCTTACCAGAACGCTTTGTCGTCTTGCTGGAGAGGGGTATTGCGGAAGCTATTGCGATTAGGCCGCTATTTTATTCTACTTCATGCTGGGGAGTCATTATGGCAGGTGAAGGATGTAGGGCTGTATTTGTGGAAGCCGATATCTTCGTTTCTTGGATCCGATTGGGATGAATGGCTATCAGAGCAGGTCCTATCATCAACAGGTTATTAGGCCATATTCACTGTACTCGCATTGACCATCCTTCACTGTAGGTGATGAAGAGATATACACAAGTAGTCCCAATAAATGTCCCGAACGCTCACATGCCCGTTGCTTTGGTATAACCTAATATACTTAACTTGCTGCCCCTATGCTAGCCGCTTAGACTTTGCCACCCTCAGAGATTCCCTAATAGCTGCATGTCGCGCCTGGGATCGCGGAACCACGTCAAAGTCAAAGTGTTCCGGTTGAGTATTGAAACCTATGGTGTAATCATAAAGTGGCACTGGCATCTCCATCCCGTTCGCGTCTCTCTTCTTGACAACGCTGCCAGCCCAGGCAACCCGGGCCGTCAAGATATGTAGAGACCGTTCAGCAATGTTCTGGCCTGGACAGATTCGCCGCCCGAATCCGAAACAGCTGTAGTTCTGCAGGTTGGGGAACTTGGACAGCGGTTCTCTATAGGTTGGGAACTTTGGGTCCAGCCATCTGTCGGGTCTGAAGTTGTCTGGGTCAGGGTACAATGTTGGGTCTCGGTGGATTGCCCTGTATCACAATCAGATTAGCACTACTTACTTCGGGAAGAAGAGTTGTGCCGTGATAGAGACTCACCATTGGTTAGGATGGAATATCGTCCCCTTTTTGAAGGAAAACCCTTCATACTCGTCGTCTTTGGTCAGCTGGTGAGGAAATCCACCTGCCGTGACAGGGCGCCACCGTAGCACCTCCTTGATGACAGCACGCACCGTCGGGAGGTTCGGTATATCCTCAAACTCGGGCATACGATCGCCCACCTGCTCATCGAGTTCATCCTGCATCTTCCTCTGCCACTCTGGGTAGTGACACATGGCGAGACAATACGACATCATAGCCGCCGCCGTGGTGCCGCTTCCAGCCTCGAATAAGGTGCCGATCACATAGGCCCCCTCGTCGTCTGAAAGCTGGAAGCTGTTCCTGTTCTCAAGGAATGTGCGTGTGAAAGATTGAGCGTCAAAGCCCTTCTCTAATGCACGACGCACATCAGACTGAAGCTCTCTGAATAGGCTGAGTTCCTCCTCATGTAGCTTCCGCCCCTCTTTCTTGAATGGGGCCACTGCTTCTGGCAAACTGTTTAGGAATGGTATGGAGTCGACCAAGTAGGCTCCTGGTGATGCAACCCTCTCGAGATTATGGACAACTTGGATAATTCTTTTGACTTCGGGCTCGTCGCCCGTCTCTATCCATTTCCTAAACCCAATCCGGAAAACAACTCCTGAAGCGTACAGCTCGAACCATTTTTCGTAGCTGGCGGGCGCCTCTAGCAGGGAGACGAGCAGCTTCTTGGACTCATAGTCCTGGACGGGTTGGTAAGAGTCAGCTGCCACTGGCATAGTCAACTGATGCATCAGCTTCCGGCCTCGACGCCATCGATCTGCAGTTCAAGCTCGACGTCAGCGGAGATTATTTTATTCTCTTACGAGCTGTTGAGCCTTACCATTGTATGGAAGAAGCAATGGCCTCATCTCGCCGGAGACAATTCCAGATGCCATGGGGAGAAACTCGCGAGATGAATAATAACTGCCTCGCTCGCGCAGGAGATCGTTGGCAATCTTCTCGGTCGATAACACGACATGCTGTCGCCCCATGAGATTGAGACGGAAGATGGGGCCGTACGTGTCGGCCCATTCCTTGAACTTGAGCCAAGAGTGGTATGGGGGGATCTCGAAGAGGTTTCCGACAAATGGTTTACCTTGAGCATCATGGTTAGTCAAACTTGGCTCGTGGAAAGACAAGACCGAGTGCAGTGCAGGCGAGAGCGTTGAGAGTTATCGTGTTGTGCACTTGGCATACCTGGTGGGCCGGGCAAAGGCTTCCCTCCGGCTTTGGCATTGGATGATGAAACTAACAACCAACGTGCCAGCCAAATGATGGCTATAATGGCCGCTGACCACACGAGAAGCATTTTCTTTCTCCTTCTGCTGCGGATAAGTGTTTTTGGTTGGATAAGAGTAGATGGCAAACGAGCGAGCAGATATTACAAACAGGTTCAGGGCACAGGCCACTTAAGAACAGGTGTTTCGTCAGAGCGCCGATCAGAAACCCCTCTTATAATCGACCTAGATGCCGGAAAAACGCGTATTATCTCGGAAACCCTCAACCTAAAGTCCAAATCTTCCGCTCTTCCGCCTTCCGGAATAGGTGCATCCTTAGATCTGGCGTGCGGGGGAACTTGACTTGGCCAAACGTCAACTGCATCTCCATACCCCGCGAAAGACGGCAGCCTCGGTTAGTGGGCACGGTCGAATACGACGTTGACATGTATAGCATTGACTGCTATCAGCAACGATACAGAAACAAGATTAAACCTGGTAGAAGCAGGCATATCTTTAATTAAAGGAGGGAGAGGTTGGAAATAAATTCGTATATTATGTTTAAGAGTACAAGCTCCACTATGTAGCGGAGTGGCTAGACTCCAGTATTAAGGTATCTATAAAAGAAGCCATCGTCGTGATATTGGTATCCGCGTGGCCAAAACTATGCAGCCACCGAGACTCAACAGAAACCTCTGTTGTCCCCCTCCCTGACGGCTGTAGGGCAATACCCTGTACTACTGGCATTTCATTCTTCTTGTTATGTCGCTGATGCACTTTCGGCGGCTCAGTTACCGTGTCATGACTCCACGATAGTTCCAAGTTATCCTTCGACTCGGACTTCTTCTGTTCGACTTGAACGGTGACCTCTTGAAATACAACGATACCACCGTTTAAGAAGGATTGTTGGTGGGACGTGTAGTGACGTTCGGGAGGGTAGACGTCCACTGTGTCTGTTGACGGATGGCGCTCGTTGTGGGCTTCGCTGCTTTCAGCGGGACATAGGTTTATGGTTGATGATGAGCGTGTAGAGTCTTTTGATGAGGCTCTTGGTCTCATTATTGGAACGCGGGGTTTTCTGCCTTTTGAGTTGATTGATCCTTCGGAACGTTTTAGTCGTCGGAGTGTTGATAGAGGTCCAGAAGTGAGCTCGTTATTGGCCCGACTTGCGGGCATTGTTGATGGATCAAAATCTTGGTGTAGAACACGTACGAACTCTTGCCGTGATTGTTCCAAGACTTGTCGCATACCGAAGAAGTTGAGAGGGACCCATTGGCAGTTGGGACCAGATGAGAAGACGGGGTGAGATATCTTGAGTCTCAACGCCATGATGACCGTCTCTTCAGCGTCACCTCCATCGACTCCATAGGGAAGTCGTAGTATAGTAGGGCTGAGTACAGCGTCGTGAAATAGAGGTTCTTGTGCCAATTCATGTAACGAGTGAATGGCATTGGAAAGATAGTGTGCAAATAATTCCTCGTCGGGAGACCTCGAAGACGCTCCCGAGGTCCTCAGCCTTTGAATGACTTCAGGAACTTGAAATCCACTCAGCCCTTGTACCATTCTGACTTGCGTCTCATCGATAGTGCTGAGTGGCAGAGGTACCAGGGGAAGTAAATCGCGAGCATCCTTTTGTACGAGAACGTGATGATTATTGAGCCCTCGATCCTGCATCGCAAATAAGCCCAGATGAACTCCAGGCTTAATACGATTTTGCTGGGATATAAAGGCCTTCATGTCGCGTAACTTGTGTTCGAACTCGCTGGACTGGATCTGCATTTGCAAATGGTTCCTCGCATCGTTGCACACTTGAACCGGGTCGACGAATCGATATCCAGCCGTCTCCAGTCGTTTCACCTCGTCATCTGATGTAAGACGACGAACCAAGAACATGAGCGCTCCTCGACCGTCGATTTCGTTCTCAAGCTCGATCCCAACTCCCTTCTCGAGGTGACTTTCTCCCGTCGTCGTCGATCCCTTGCGTAGTATCTCGCTCGTATCCGAAGTGTGATTATCACGATGTTTCTCCAGTGCTTGTAGGTAAGCGGGGTTCGCAACCGATCGTTTGGGTATGATTTCGTCCCATAGAATACCTATCGTTGTGATGGATTCGTCGAGTTGATCGCTGAGCTTGGAGGCGGCGACGCAGAATAGTTCGCGAAAGATGACTGAATATCCATTGATGAGCTCTCCGTCGTCGTCTATGAGCTGAATACCCTTCGTCGGATCTTTATGCTGGCTCTTGTGCGGTAGCTGTCGGAGATGTTGCTTCATGCCGTTTATTAACCCCGAAATTCCAGTCCAATTTCGTGAAGCCTGAAAAATCCAGTGGAACTGCGGATGGGCAGTGTTGAATTTGTCATCCGTGTTCTATGAAAAGACGAAAGTCAGTAGCTGAGATGATATCTTGAAGACGCATAATCGTCTCACCTCTCCAATGAAGAAATCGGTGACAACAGTGTTTGGAAAGACTCCGTTGCTGTCGACGAGAAGACAGCCGTCTTTGTTAAAAACAACAGCCGCCAGCTCGATCTGTTGGGCACGAAGGGCTGCACCTCTTAAAGTGCGGGCTCGTAGAATAGCCGACCCAGCAATGATAATGCAGGCACTGAAAGACTATCAGAGGTCAGTAAGTCGGCCCGGCTTTGAGGTGAGATATGGTGTTGCGCCGATGAACAAGGCGCCTGGGACCTACTAAGCAAATAACTGCAACCGCGGTCGCAGTGCGGTCTCCTCGTTCCAGTTTTCTCAGGTGAAGTAGCCTGTACTGTGTGCCAACAGAGGCACACCAGTGCATACTCGATACCGCTCCAGCGAGGATGATAGCAGAGATAGTTCGCTTCCACCAACTACTCGCCGAAAGCGACTGGAAGATAAAGAACATGGCCAACGCAACAGTACTCGCAGCGACAGCAATGATGGCAGCGCCCACGATATATGCCGGTTCGTAGATGCACTGGTAGTTTCTGATGGAAGCGTTGGCCAAGTAGTGCATACCGCAGATGGCACAGCCGCAAAGAATACCAGTTGTTATCACTCTCCACCAAGCGATTCGATTCGAGATGCCTATCGCGTAAAATGCGCCGAGGAGGACAAGAACAGGCATGCAGAAGGAGAGTACTGTCATGCCACTGGAGTACACAATCTGCATCTCTGCCTCGCCCTCAGCAAGAGTGAGTGCGATATTGCCGATGAAGTGCTGTACCACAAGCAACATTAATTAATAGTGTATACAGCGAGGTAAACTGAAACTTACCATGCACCAAATGGCTATACCGCCCATGGTGATTGCGGATGAACATAGTATCAGACTAATGCATCTGTATTAGCAAACCCTTCTTGGCAGTATTTGTCGCTTGGCGACTGGTATCCATCGTAGGTAACATACTGATTCGAGATTCCGTTGAACCATGATCTCCGATTGATCAATTCAAGCGTCGAAGCAGCCCCCACCAAACTGATGAGGTAGCTGAGCGCGAGATAACCCGCATTGTACGCCTTTGGCACAATATGGCCCTGATATTGCTCGAGAAGGCCCTCGACAGTCATTTTTCGCTTATCGCAACTGCGCAGTCAGACATGAAGTAAAAGGGTTCAAGTCAAGAAGAATGGATTACATGGCAGACTTTTTGCGGAATCCAGGGACGGGAGCCAGGGAATTACAGATCGACAGATCTTAATACTCGAAGCGTCGAGGCACAAGGGGGGTTGCATCGGGCGTTTCATAAACGGACGCGTTAGTCCCCCAAGGGAATTTAAACTTTGCAGAGAGTCATGGGCCTGCAGATAGCATGAAAGCATAATTAGGAGGTGGAGGCCCATAAATTCCGGAGGCGAACCAATGCTCTGAGAGGAGGGGCTTGAAACCCGGCACTTGGGCGTTTGCTTCCTATTGCTTGGTGGGATGGGGTAGTGCTGACGGGGACAAGGATCTACTCGGGGTACTCATCCCGTCAAAAAGTCAACTTGGCAGGCTTGGCTTCATCCCACTCTCAAAGTGATATAATTTCAACCCTTGCTCAAACCGTAAAGCGCACGGGCAGGCAATGAAAAAAGCAACAGCGGGATCCAATGTTAGCCTCACTTGTTGATTAGTGCTGACTAGGTCCGGGAGCAGACGCACTAAAATATAGCGCACTTGAGCTGTTCTTATCTCTGCGATGCAGATGAACGGAATGTAGATACTGGGGAAGCGCGCCTTGATCAAACACGTCAGGTTTGAACAATTGAAGAAACAGTGCCTGTAACACTAGATCACACCAAACCACGAGGGCCAGATCTTCAATGCATGCCGTCAGTTCCGTCCAGGCCTTTGGGACAGACTTAGCGCGGCAGAAGAGATGATATACCTATATCACCTCCAGGGGTCTCGGCCTATAGGCCGGGTCGAGAACGGCTTTAGGAAAACTCGGATTTAGCAGCGCGGGTTTGTTGAGATAACGACAGAAACCTCTATCTTCCATGGCGTAGAGTGCATTCGCCAAAGCTAATACTCTGTGGCTACAGTCAGGAGACAGATAGATTTGTTATAGGGCTTAGGTTCAAGATTGGTTGTAGATCTGGCGGCCGCCATTGCAAAAACATTTCCTACTGCATCCAGAACACACAGACCCTTGGCCCAGACAGCCACTGAAGCCACTAATAGCCCTGCAGCTCCAAAGGCCTAGCCTGGCGCACTATGAATTTAGTGCACTCGGGGAACAGGCGGGGATCAGCCCGGGGCCATTCCAGCGCGCCCAGATCTTTGAGTTGAGGCGGCGCACTAAAACGGCCACTGGTCGGTCGAATTGTGTCACGCTGCAGGGTGATTAATGCGATCCTGATTCATGGGTGCAGAGTCAAGAGAGCTTTCTGATACATAAAACTTGAGATGTAGACTGTTTGGTTTATAATGTTGCGATTGGTTTGTCGAACAGCGCATTATTATTGTTAGCTCAATGGCGATCGAAACTTGAGCAATGCCTTGTAATGTACGGAGTATTGTTGCTAAGATATATTACGAGTTGCTGGGTGATCTTATCCATTTACTTCCCTGTACCCCGGTGATAGTGCCAATTGAGGTTCCATCTGATTGCTAAGCCAATAGCTTCTAGTCCATGACATGTCTGTCCCCAAAACTCAACTCAAGCCGCCGCGCACTGTAACTATGCTTATCCTATGTTTATGTAAGGCCGTTTTGAAATCCTGGAACCTCTTTGGAAGTTCGAGTGGTATATGTAAGTAGTCCGTGCATCTGGTAACTGCTTTGCGGCATTTGTGCAGAGTCCGCGCGTACCGGAACGGAGAGCCGGAGCCGGATGGATATACGGCGCACAGACAACGGACTGCGGCGGGTGGGGATGGAAACTTGGGCCTTGCATTCGTATATGGCGATATCCCACTTGCTCTGCTTTACAAAATGCCGTGAAGGAGCTTGATCGCCGCTACGTATGGTAAAAGAGGCCAAGCCACAAGCACAATATGAGTAATCCGACGTTATGCTGTCCTGTGTAAAATTTAAAAAAGGTATTGCCATTCCGATTTCCGAAGGACAGCATAAACCAACGTCTGCGGCCAACCTGTCGAGTTGCGTTATACAGAGCCTCAGTTTCTTGTTATATATTTTTATTTGCTTCCTCTAGTGCCAGAAAGTAACAACATGATCCTCGAAGCATGCTTGCAGCAACCCGCAGCACCTGGTGTGTCGGTTGAGCGACTAGTGTGCGCACTTTTCTTCCTCAGCTATCAGTCAAAACTCAGAACCATACTGTCGCGGTAAGCGAGTTGCTCAAGGCCACTGTATACTCTCTCGTCACAGCATGGCCTTAGGGCGCCAATGTTGAAACCATATCTACTGCGCTGCGCACTAAAGCGGTTCTGTCTAGCACTTAGTTTTCTTAGGGATGTCAGTAGCAAATGCGCGCAAGCTACCAATGACTAAAGCTTTATGAGCGCTGGTATCTAAATAGGTCGATGGATCGCGCGACTCAGCATGTAGGGTATTAGCTTTAGTGGAAGCTCACCTTCACAGGTGACCAAAATTAATATAAGCGTCTTAAGGCTGCTATTTATTAACGGAGCACCTTTAGTTTTATGACTATGTTTTCCAGGGTTATTAATGTTACCTAAAGTTATTATCCGAGCATTGTTCTCCGTGGTTAGGGCATAGACATTTTTGGACGTCAAAATCAAAATCAATCGTCTTGCACCTCCACGACAAGATGCGGCACTGATTCAGAGCGATCAAGAGCGTAAAGGATATGTTGATTGAACTCCATACTCTGAACTTCTGTTGGACCCCAACGGTAATCACTGCGCGAGTGACTTGAACATGGTTCGTGTTGGCTAGAGAAAAATCCGTGAATAATTCTGCTGTTTCCTTAGACTCTAGGGTATCTAGCCAAGTTGATGGGTGGGGGCTATAAATAGCACAAGGCATTGTCGCGTGGCTCTGCATTGGCAGGCAAATGCAAGACTGAAGATCAGGCAGACTCTGCATAATTCTCGTTAGAGAGCCAATAGATGTGCTTCTAAATTGTTAATGCACGACAGATAGAGGGCATTATGCGCTTAGTCACCCCTTCATCAAGCCTAATCAGGCAAGGTTGGCAGTGCATAAAATCGTTGTGTATTGTAGTGCTTACGCTGCTGCCTCGAAGGATTCTCATCGGTGACAGATTCACTGCCCAGAAGATGCCGATCAATCCATTTGCCTTGTGTTTGAGAATACCGAGCGGATGTGGTGGAAGATGACACGCATGCCATAGCCATTATTCCTCGGAGATGATACATATCATCAAGGCAGTGCATCTTTAAGTCTTTCTGAGACTCTGAGTATATGTATTCGATTCTCTCCCACTAATGCTGTGCTGATATTATTGCATCTCATCGCAACATACAACTATTACACCGCAGAATCAAAATACAGCCCAAAATGACAGCCATCAACTCAGCGGCAGTCTTCCATCCCACCAGGGACTTCCTCCTCTTCTCAGCAGCAGTCGGTCTCCCCCTCAACTTCGTCCGCTTCTGCATCATGGTCCGGCCCGTCGCATTCTTCACCTTCATCCTCCTCGTCTTCTCCGCCATCTTCGGCTTCACCATGAAACGCCTCCACCGTCAAGGCGCACATCTCAAAGCAACCTTCGCCACGCCCATCACTGACCCGTTAAACTGTCTCGTCGCCGATTTGTTGATGGGCATTTTGTCACTCTTGACGCTTAGTTTCACTTGGACACATAATAGGTGGCAGGATACTGGAGAGACTTTCCTCGTGGCCTACTCTTCGACGCCATTGATGTTCAACATGTTTCTTCATTTTTATCTGGTGCTGCTTGTGCTGTTTAGGACAAGTCAGATGAAGGATATTGTCAAGGAGCTCGTGGGGGATTTTGTGTCGAGCTCGCCTCAACCTTGCCCGCATTGCCATGGGCGACCGGAATTCCACGATGAGCACGATGAGGAGCAGGCTTTGGTCACTCCTCCTGCTGGAGATCATGAGGATACACATGAGGGCGGGGCTGGTCCTGCAACCGTCTGGAGTCGATAAACACCGTGTCCTTTACGACAGCACTTCTTTCCCTAGGATTACACTCTACTATATCAAGTTTGCATCTTGCTTGGACAATCTCTTACTTTAGCTGGCGAGGATGGCCGGAGACTAGATCAGTCGTGTCATGACTTTTATATAGCCTCATCGGCAGATACCAACATTCATTAGTTCATTTAAGTGCTCTCCTCCAATAAAACCAAAACTATTGACGCTCCCGTATTTCTTTTTCGCTGCTGCTTAATTCTAGAACACCAACAGTATCTTGTTTCTGCTCCATGACTAATTTGAAGGCAGTTGCGCAGCGGTTGTAACCCATCCATAGATCGACCAATTCTTCTCCTCATTCCTCCATTCCTTCACCCACGTATACCCGGCCTTTTCCAAGACACGCTTACTTGCCCCATTCTCTTTGATCGTCTCAGCAGCACATCTTTCCGTGATAGTACCATTCACACTGGCCACTATCTCCTCCTCACTCAATGTAGTCCTGTCCACAGCGATAGAATACTCCGCCCGAGGAAGTTCCCACCAGATCTTCATAAACGCAACAAGAAACTCAGTTGCGTAGCCCTTTCCCCAAGCCTCCTTGCGGAACGCATACCCAATTGCTGGCCAGCCCAGTTCACACTCTCGTCTGTAAGTGCCACCAGCTCCGATGACTTCGCCTGTTTCAACAAGACTGATCACGTAGTACAAGTTTGTTTCGTCGTGTGGCGGTAATCTCTGCGCAGCCCACTTCTGGGTTTCCTCGAGATTCTGGTCTGGCGCGCCTTGTGATGTCCACATCATGACCTCTTTTTGGGCGCGCATTGGGAACAGATCTTTTGCAGCATCTTGATAGATTGGTTTAAGAATCAGACGCTCTGTTCTTACAGTCGGGCGTTCCTCCAATGGTGGGTATGGTAGTTTCGTAAGAGTAGTTTTGATCTGGATGAAATCTGGGTTCTCTGGTTGGTTGACTGTCATCTTGACAAGACTTCGCGACTGAAGCACACCGAGCAGTGCTAAGAGTCTAAAGAACAGTGGGCGGGTGTAGGCAAGACGAGAGATAGATTAGAGAGTAAAACCTCAAGGGAGACGCAGTACCTTGTATGCTTTTATCCTTAGGGCATCAGAAAGTCGGAGTCAAGTGACTACAGTTGTTATTCGTTATTTTCTTGCTGAGATTGACTCATTACCTATATCGCGCACGAAGACTCACAGCACTCAAGTTAGCCGAAATCGGCGCCGTGGCCAAGGGCCTAGCTAGACCAAAGGTGGCAGGTTTGACAGCCACTAGCGCTTCATGATCCACTGCATAATCACAAGAGAGATACATTGGCTCGAGAGTGATGTCCAGGGTGAGCTAAATAATACTCAGATAAGCCAGAAAGCCTGTTTCTCCTTTCCAGTAGCTTCACCATCCATAACACCATCACAGTATGCCTCGCCGATATACACGAACTTGCCAAGCTCGCTCGACCCTTCAACAGGACGCAGTACGAAAGGAATTCGTCCACCGCAAAAGACGACAACGACATCACCAGCTTTTCCCTCCCCAGGACCCATGCCTAGATAACCCATTCTCGTGAGAAATGGTCGCTTGCCCTGCATCTTCCTCATACTCTCACGATAGTTATGCTTTGTCTCTGCGCCACGATGTTCCTTCTCCCATTGCAGGATTTTCTCTGAAACATCTTCACCTGTAGCTGCAAGCTTGGTCATCTCGTCAAACAACTTCAGCTCTTGGATGAACTGCTTATGAAACGCTGCTATCTCCGGTTTCGCTCTCTGTTGATCCCCTTCCCATGTCCAGTAGATGTCTCCAATAGGCACACGCCATCGCGCCTCTACCTTGCGCTGTTGAGTTACTTCGCCGTGGATTATGCTAGTCTTCCCCATGGACTTCTGCCATAGATCATCTATTTGAGCCATAAAGCCAAGAAATCTTTCATAATCCCAGCTCATGTCCATCCAGCCATCACCTTCGGCAACTTCCTCAATCATATCAACAGTATAGCCTCTAAGTCCCAGCATATCCTGGTTGCCATTTGGGTCCTCTACGACCTCAACAACATTGTCATCACCGGAAGCGGCAAATAAATGCTTATCCATGCGCTCGTTGATGGTGTAGTACGAGCGACCCAGGTTAGATCGCCAGTCGGGAACCCACGACGGAAGGGTTGAAAGCCCATCAAGTTTCGGAAACTGAGAGTAGCAGAGCAATTCCACGCGACCGCTCTTCTTAATCACCTTGCGCGCCGTTTGCGTTAAGATATGCTCGGTGCTTCCCTCATAATCCGGCTCGATCCCAAGCATCTCCGCATCAGCAGCGAGACCAAGAAGTGCAAAGATGCGGTCACGATGCACAGTCGCATTCGTCTCAAGCTCAACGAACAGTCTGCGTAACAACATGTACAGCTCGTCGTCTTTATGCTTCTGATGACGCGAACGACAGCCAAACAGCCGAGCTGTTGGTTCAGAAGATACTTCGGACAGTCGCTCTAGAGGCATCTCAGGCGGTTGAAGTTGCTCGTAGTCGCCTTGGGGCATGTTGCCTATCGCGGTTTGAAGCAGCAGTACCGCGAATTTGACAAATTCCACGGGTATCGTCTTGGATCCGCACACGAAGATGGTATCAGGACACAGACAAAACTCCTGGATGATCCAGACTCGTGAAAAGTACGGTCTCTCGAACCATTTCTTCAGCGTCATTTGTTTCAGCAAGGGAGCAAAGGCCTCAACAGTACTGGTCAACAAGCTCTGGAAGCTCATAGCAGTCTCATCAGAAGGGTCTTTGCTTCTCGCCAATGCTGCTATGAGGTAATAACTCTGCGGGTTCATGTAGCTCTCCATTCCAAACTCTTGAGACTTCTGGCCAATGTCTTGCCATGCTTCCATCACTTTGTCCGAGCCATCTTGAGCTGGACCAAGCCATACTAGCACTTGTGTCGCAGAAGAGTAAATTCTCCCCATCATCGCGACCTGTTGGCCTTTTTCTCTATTGTCTGCCTGGTTGATGCAGATCTGGTCAATCCATAGTGTTATCACCTCGTCTGGCTTGCGGAAATGTCGTAGTGCCGTCTCCAGCGACTCGGTGATATGTATGACCGCATCTCCATTATCGTTTGAGTTTGACAAGTGAATTGATTGTGATTTATCGCCTAAGCCCCAGACGTACGAGAGAGCGATGTAGGATGATGGGCTTTCAATCGAGGTTGTGTATAGACGGCCGATCAGACGGCTATCAACCAAACCCTGAGAGGGGTAGAGATCTAGCAACCGGATCTCGGTTGATGCCGTTCTCAGTTCCACACAGCCATAGTCAAAAGCTTGGAACTGGTCCATGATGAGCTCGATTGAGTTTGATAGATCATCAAGGTCAGCACGGATGTTGAGGCGGGGTACTGACCTCACAGGCTCACAGTACAGCAAACATCAATAGCGCCAACGCCACGCTGACAAGCTGAGACAGCGTAACTTGCTATGCAGCCAATTGATATCGCAATCAAGTTCCACGTCTCGTAAACCGCCGCCTAGCAATGATTCTTCTGCCATCGTCATTTTGTTGAGATATTGCGCTTCTTCGTGGATAGTTTTGATAGGGTAGCAGCACAGCGCTAAATCTTGAAAGGCCTTGCGATCGGCGGTGAGATTGCAGCTGAAGCTGAGACATACATCGACTAGCTTACATAGTCGCGATTATCCTGTTGATCTGATAATCAATCTGGAATCAATCGTCGTTTTCAACAGAAAGGAGTCTAGTGAGTTACATTAGCTTCAGGATTGCCATCTTGACATACGTCAGGGAAAGACACGGCAGAGACACAACTTTTGGATATAAATTCCCACTCCTGGCTCTTCATTCTCCAACCCATCTCACTCACCAACTCATATTTCAAAGCCCTCATTACACATTATCACCAATCATATCACAATGTCCGATCCCGCCAGCCAACAGCGCATCCAAGACAGCAAGCAAAGGCTCAAACAGGCATACGACCACGCTTACAGCGAAAAAGAACGTGCCGAGTCCGATTTCAAGCAAGAAGAAGATGCCGGGATCACCAATGGCCAAGATTTCAGGGTATGGTCTGTTCAGAATGTAAGCCTCCACAAGCCTTATCCAGAGAGAACGTGTAACCTGACCAGAAGACAGGCGCCTGGCTACCACGCAGCCCTGAATGGTTACCAAGCGGCAAAGGCTGCGTACGACCAGGCACTCCAACATGGAGATAACGAAGCTTTCCAAGATTGGAACAAGAAGTATAGAGAGGCGGTATTGGGAGATAACCCTGCAAAGCCCGATTACAATGTTCTCGTCGAGCCTTGATTCATAGGATAGACACGTCAATGTTATGCTGCTATTCCTGAAAGCAATTAACCGGCTCATCTCTCAAGTAATAGATTTCCAAAAGGCTGGGTGAAGTTACTGTTTAGATGCTTGCATAATACATGAATATGAAGATGAACTGGAAACCCCCTAACAATCGAATATCTGTCTTATATCCATATGTTAAGAAGCTTTCTGGGGGCTTCAGCTAGCTACATTTCACAGAAATACTCCTCATAATCAATACCATCTAGTCGCCTTCGCTATCTCGGTGCTGATTTCCAGTCTCCGCACTCTGCCCGGAATGTCTGATTCAGCAATAAACGTTTTATTTTCATGCCAGGAAAATCTTGGAAGATATCTCTCGCTCAAGATCCTGATCAATGCTCAGATTCAGTTTTTTCGCAAGTTTTCGCCACCGCCTATCAGCCCAGTCCCTATCTGGATTTTCCCAGATAGAAAGATTCCTTTCCCAAAGGAGCCCTAGAAATACCTCACGCGGTGGCTTTGAGTAATCGACCTTAAAGGTTGCCTTCCCTGCATCATAGTCCGTTGAAATATCCAAAAGCGCATAAATAAAATCTTGCTCCTTGGTACACTGAAAGTCGCCCAGAAGACATATGCTCAGCCACCGGTGCAACTTATTGAAATGAGGAGCCAGCTTGCGAGAAAATTGCAGCTGAAACGCAGGACTTCTTCCAGTGCGCCGGTCGCCAGGGAACTTACGCTCATCGGTATTTATAGCTGCGAGCGAGCCCTCAAAGTTATCATCGGTGATGGATTTGGCACCACACCATACGACGTAGCTCTTTGCGAGGTACAGCTCCTGTATAATCCAGACGCGGCGCCAATATGTTCGGTAACAGATCGAAGATAGGGCTTTCACCTCACGTGAGTCATTTCCAAACGATGACACACTTGCTTGTAGAGACTCAGGATCAGACATCAAGTCCATCGCAAGGTCGCTATCATCTTTCGCAGGACCGAGCCATGTGATGACACCAATTGCTCTAGTAAAGGTATTGCCCATCATGGCGACTTGCTTGCTCTTCTCATCAACATCTGACTGATTGATGCATATCGCATCGACCCAGAGTTGTTGATCTTCCGTCGGCTTTCTCATGCTCCTGAGAGCATCAAAGAGGTTCCTACGAATCCGAACCTTGCGATCATTGACCGTAATGTCAGGGTCATCGTCGCTTGCCTCCCCCCACTCGTATGAAAGAGCATGGTATTCCGCCCCATCGCGATTAACAGGACTGAGGGTGCATACAACCCCATCGTGGCCTGTTCTATGGTGAAGGGTAATTAAGCGGGTTTGTGTCGTTGGATCGATCTTGTTGTACTCGATTGTTAGAGCCTCTTCAGCCATTGTTGCGAGTCCTCAGAGTTATCGAAGACTTTTTCTTATCATGCGAGACATCTTTACTACGAGAAGTGACGGGGAAGTTGTAATGAGTAGCCCTAGATTGATGCCTGAAAATGCATTGGTGCCCAATAATGCAGCAAGAATCAGCTGATCTTGGCATGCGGACCAGGGATATCTCAGCTGAAGTCAGGCGGGCCTGTCTGAACAGATAACTTAGTACGTACGCAATTAGTCTGCAGCATCGATTCAAGACTCTTGAATTACCCCGCCCAGACTAATTATCACTCACCAAGTATAACCTCTACTAGCACTAATGGCGAACCGTTTTGTTGCTCCCCAACCCGGCCGCATCAGCTCACTGCCACACATGATGGTATTGTTGGCTATTTGCTGATGGCCCATATCTTGACTGCGTCAAGGCCTTACTATGGTCCAGCTGCAGATTCCATTTGAAGACCCTGGAAGCACGAATTCTACACCAAACCCACTATCCTCCGAAACCCAGCAGGACTTTCAATACATCTATATGCAGCTTCAAGTCCTCAAAACGCGAGCAGATCTTCTCAATGAGTCCCTTACAGGATTAACAGGTATTCTGGGGAACAAAAGATCAATCAGGGAAGCCAAGACGGTCAAGACTCTCACACTTGTGGCATTGATCTTTATCCCTTTAAGCTTCACGTCAGCAGTATTCAGCATGTCCGATGAGTTCCTCCCAGGAAGAGAGAGCTTTTGGGTGTTCTGGGCGTTCTGGGTGGTTTCTGTGCCTCTTGTCATTGCCGTTCTTGTCCTTGCCACTATTCTTGACTTTGGATATGATGATAACGGGGCACATGGAGGCCAACTATGTATCTTTCAGTCTTGAAAGAGAAGTGCTAAAGTAAGTAGTCACGAGCCGAAATATTACTTTATGCATTGAAGGATTTTATTTTCTATGATAAAGTCTCCATTATGTACAACTCTGTAGCTTTTGTACTAAATGACACTAAGTCTTGGAATGATGCGATGTACGGTTCTTGGGATATCTCTTTCTGGTTTATAGACAATTGCACCTCTAATTAAGCATATTCCTTGATCACACTCACAGGCTCCACATACTCCCCAAGAGGCTTATAGACAACATCGTCATACCCAAAAGCTTTCGGTCCTCCAATCTCAATACCAGAAGGCGTTCTCGTCCACTGCGGCGAGCACGTAATGCCCAGAACAGTTACTCTATAACCATACTTGAACTCCGGAACACCTAGTGCTTTGCCAGATCCATTATCCAGCACAGCAATAAGGTCAGGGACAGACGCGATGATCTTGGTTTCTGAGCCGTCAGCGGTGGTGTGCTCAGCAAGAATATTTTCGTTCTTGAAAGGGATTCGCAATGTTCCTCCTGAGACTACAGGAGTCATTCTCTCCGACTCGCCATCATCTTGGTCATCGAATGCTTCAATTCGTAGAGCACCGTGCGAGTGTCCCTTGTATAGTCGTCTCTCGACCTCTACAATCTTGCCACGAAATAGTACTCTCGCTGACTTCAACCCACCAGCCTCTTCGATTATCGACTCTGCAACTGTCGAGAGCTGATTACTGTAGACACTGCGCGCAATACATCTGCCTATCCTCCAAGCAAGAGAACAGGTATTCAGCACGCCATACTTCCGCACGTACTCGGTAGTCGTAGGTTTAGCGGCCATGCCCACTCTGCTTCCCATCTCGGAACATGACGCTCTCAATGCTCTGTCGACAATCTCATCGTCTGGCGCTCTAGTCATGATGATACTCTTGCCGTCACCGGAATCAATAGCACAAGGAACGAGTTCGAGTGGCTTATGTACAGCGAGTGTAGTCTGCCAGTATGTTGGGTATGCTCGGCCCATCCAGTCGCCGTCGATCACGGGCGCATTGAAGAACCGTGAGGAGCCGACGAGCATCGGCTCCATGCCATTGGCACCACCAATCTCTAATCCCATGACAGCGTCGATGCTCTTATGGCCGAGATACTCCATGAGCACGTTGAATGCTTCGACTGTCTCGGTTGACTGCAGTCGCTCTACCGACACAGCAGGAGATCCCATGTGGCCGCCCCAGTAGATGAGGGCATCATCTCTGAGGCAAGACTGGTCGATTATGCGAATAGTGTGACCTTGGCGTATGACATCTCGCAGTTGGATGAAGCTAGGAGCTGGAGTGCCACCACCCGCGCAGCCGAGAACATAACATCCATCTGCCAGCCAAGCCAGATCTGTCTCATTGAGCATCCATTCAGGCACGCCCTCACTGTTAACCTTGATAGTCGGAGTGTAGGTAAAAGGATCCACGGGTATATCCTCTGTAGTCTTGACAGCTCGATTCTTTTGCCCTTCAGGTTCATCACCATCTTCGTCATCGTCATCTACAGCCTCAAGCTCCAACTCAGATACAAAGCCCTTGAAATCAACATCTCCCACTGCTTTAACAATGGTTCGAACTTGATGAGACACGTATTGCAGTGGAATGCTCTCTACATTCGCCATCGTGATACTTTCGGGGATAGCGCCAGCTTGAATAGCTCGTTCGACAGCCATCGTCTTTGCACGCTCAAGAGCTTGTGACTCCGACTGGTGTGCTGTGCTCTGAACAATATCGACGTCACCACTGACACGAGATATAGCAGCACCAATGGCGTTCGCAACATCGTGGAATGGCGGGAGGATGACCTCTGAAGCACCTGAGATATTCTCAGGCGCAAGCACAGCACCTCCTCCGACCAGAAGAACAGGAAGCGGATCAGCTGAAGTCTTGATGACATCGACGGCTCCATCAAGTAGCGACTTGATACAGTATTTTGCAGATTGGACAAACTCAGGTTTTAGTCCAGCGAGTCTGCTCTTATCACCCATATCTGCTCTTCCGAGGGCAACAGCGATGTCAGATGCTGTGCACGTATTACCGCCAAAAACAAGAGCTTCTTCCATAAGGTAGTGCCCAACAGACTCAGGGCCAACCTTGACTTTTCCATCAACGTTACGCACGAGTGAACCACCGCCAATGCCAACGGAGTGAAGATGAGGCATTGAATAATTCACCCTCACCCCAGCGACTGTGACGTAGGCAGAGGCTTGTCTTGGAAGTCCGCTTGGTAGAATCACGCCAATGTCAGCTGTAGTTCCACCGATATCCACGACGATGGCCGAAGAGTTGCCGCCAGCGTCGATACCAGCTAGGTATGCAGCTCCTCTCATTGAGTTGGTCGCTCCAGATGCAAAAGTTCTGATCGGTATCCTAGCCGCAGCTGCAGCATCGAGAGTAGTACCATCGTTCTGAGTGATGAATAGTGGACATATCAGGTTGAGCTTCTTCTTGGCCTGATTAAACCTCCTCATTGTTTTTCGAGCATATTGGAGAATGGCGGCATTAAGAATACTAGCGTTTTCGCGCTCGAGGAAGCCAATGTTCGCCACCTCATGTGAGCAAACGACATCAATTCCGGGAATTTCTCGTAGGATGATGTCTCTGACGCGACTCTCTTGCTTGAATACCTCGTCAATCGGAGAAAAGACGCCAGCGATTACAACAGCTTTGAGATTCTCTGCCTTGATCTTTTCGCACTCAGCCACTACTTGGGCTTCTTTGATAGGTGCCTCTTGAGACCCATCAATATGCAGGCCTCCATCGATGATGCCGCAATATCCCTTGATAATAGCAGCAAGATCGGGCGGAAAATCCGAGAATGGCGGTACTTCTCGAAGAAACGAACGTGACAGTCTCAAGACGCCGACCTTTTGAAGTCGTCGGGCATCTCTCTCCACGACTGCATTGATAAAATGTGTTGTGCCGACGGTGATGCTCGCTATGCGCTGAGGAACTATGTTACCAGACTCAATGACAGCTCTGACAGCAGTCTCGATTCCAGCGGTTGCATCTGGTGTAGTCGGGGTTTTCTTGAAGGCGATGACTCCGCGTTGAGCGTCGCCTTGGGCAGCGAGGGCAACGTCTATGGCAACTGCATCGGTGTTGGTACCACCGACGTCAACTCCTATGCGTATAGTTTTGCTTAGGGTCATGATGGGCAAGGGTTGGAGCTCTAAATATCAAACCTATACAGCGCTTCCTTGGAAAGAAATTTGCGAGTAAGAATATCCCACGCGTTTCTCATATAACAGAGTCCCTCACATCATTGCTACAATAGAAAGTGGAGCCCACGTTTAGCCTCCATGAACCTCAAGGTTACATTCGTCTGCGGGGTTTCACCTCATATCTCGAAGATAACGTTGCGGGGTGGAATGAAGTCCTCTGAACTTTCTTGATTCCTCAAACGGTGCAATTGACCCGAGCAAGTGGTTCCCCTATCTTCGGTCAACTTTGGTCGGGATGAAACAATCCGAGAGTGTTGATCATCGTCAATTATCAGGCTAAATGCCGCGGCGTCTCCAAATCAGGAATGCCGACACGGCAATTGATATCGGGCCCTATATTATCTGTCTATCTATAACTTATCTTGGTCTGTCCGTGTTTTTACCAACGAATCGGATCATTTCTCTTCTCATTAAATTACCCGTTCGTTTACAAGGCCATTCGTGATACGCCAGTTTGGTTCCGGACTCCGGGCTCCGGTTCTCATCTGCCGGATAGGATATGAGTTCTTCTTCTGGAATCGCGTTACACAGGACTCAACTCAAGTAGGACGAGATAGTTCTAAATCATTATCTGTCGGTAATGAACCCCTCTTTTCCCGGCCTCGCACAATGTAACCCAACCAGACGGTAGTGGCAATGATTACTTGCTTATCATCAAGACATACAAGGTGATAAGGGACCTAATAAAATGAATGAGAACCCATAGAGCGCATTGTGATCGGAAGGTTCAGCTCAGTAGGACCAGGATCCAATATCCATCACAGCTCCGACGTAAGACTCTTGTCAGTATGTCACTCAAAGCCATCTTGACCTGGATGAGACTGCCCAGCGCAGACAGAGCCGTCTCCAATGTCTGGATCAATGACGACATCCGTCCGCTGGAGCCAGAGCGTCGAACATGGAACACCATGACCTTTATATCTTTCTGGTTAGTAAACCAGGTCGCCAGTAAGCAACCACGAGCAATCTGTATATACGTGTGATCTGACACATTTAGTATCCAACTGGCAGCTGGGCGCTTCCCTTGTCGCCACCGGCCTCAGCGTCTGGCAAGTCATTATAGCCACCTTGATTGGCAAAGTCATCATCAGCCTGGTCGCTATTTTCAACGGCTACACAGGTGCTGAATGGCATATCGGGTTCCCAGTCGTGTCAAGATATATCTGGGGTCCGTACGGGTCTTTCATCGCCATCGTCCAGAGAATCATCCTCAGTCTGGTCTGGTTCTCTGTGCAGTCGTGGACAGGTGGCCTCTGCATCTCTGTCATTTTGTCCGCCTTGTTCCCCAGCTTCCAAAGACTGGGAAACGTATTTCCTGCATCGTCTCACCTCGATACGAAACAGTTTGTTGGCTGGATTCTCTTCAATGTCTCCATGATTCCAGTTCTGTGGATCCATCCTCACAAGATCAAGAGAGTTCTCCTCATCTTCAACATCATTGCGTCAGTCACGCTGATTTCTATCATGATCTGGTCCCTAGTTGAAGCTAAAGGCGGTGGCCCTCTGCTTTCTCAGGGTGCAACAAAGATGAGCTCTCATGACCTTGGCTGGGCTATTACGTCTGGTGTAACGACTGTCATTGGCGGCATAGCAGTTGGTCTGACTAATGCAAATGACTACACCCGATTTGCTCAGAAGCCTGGTGATCAGGTGTTTGGGCAGTGGTTTTCCATCATGTGAGTTACAACAATAACAGGGATCTGTAAGTGCAGCAACTTATACATCTATAGCTTTTTCGGCACTCTGTTTCCTCTCTTTGGTTGCCTCGCAGCATCGGCCACTCAGGGTATCTGGGGCGAGGCTATCTGGAATCCTCGTAAGTCCCATTCTCTAGCACCTCCTCATTTAGTCCATCATCACTAACCGTCTATCAAGCGTTGATCTGCCAACAATGGCTCGACAGAGACTACTCCTCTAGTTCAAGAGCCGCCGCATTCTTCGCGGGCCTAGGCCTCGTAATGTGCCAGATTGCCATCAACGTGGTTGACAACGCATACAGTGCTGGCATGGATCTCGCTGGTCTCGTCAGCTCCTATATCAACATCGGACGAGGGGCTTTCATTGCACTAGTATTGAGCGTTGCCATGTGCCCGTGGGAGCTTCTGTCATCAGCCAGCGTCTTCATCTCCGTCCTGTCTGCGTACAGTGTCTTTCTTGGGCCCATCATTGGTATTCAAGTCTGCGATTACTGGCTGATCCGTTCCCGCCGCATCAAATTGTCTGACCTCTACAATCCTGGCCCTACCAGTATTTATTGGTTTAGCTGTGGCTTCAACCCTAGGAGCTTCATTGCTTGGTTCCTTGGCTTCGCTACTCAATTGCCTGGATTTGCTGCTGCTGTAACCCCTGAGAAAATCAAGGTTGGCGAGGCTTGGCATGAATTGTTTTATCTTGCATTCCCGCTCGGGTTCGCCATCTCATTCACGGTTCATTATGTTATCAATCGTGTGTTCCCGCCTGCTGGCTTAGGGCTCGTTGACGACATGGACTACTTCGGATCCTTTACTGAGTCTGAAGCCCTCAAGTTGGGTATGGGTCTCGGATCTGAGGGAAGTGAGAAAGACGCTGTGATTCAAGGCGTGCCCGTTCAAACAAAGAGCTAATTATGCGTATACGTCTTTGTAATGATAAAAGCCTGGAGGAAAAAGCTGATCTTACATATGATCATAAGATTTCGTTCCGAAAGGATTGATCCACTTCTGCTTATCCTTGTATCCCCTCTTTCGGTGCTGTCGTAATGCCAAGCCGTAAGCATGGTATGATTTATTACGGATCAAGCAGCTGGAGTACCAATAATCCAGTGAGATATATATTTAAATCACACTCTACAATCCCACACCGCCACTTTGCATTTAATTTTCGCTTTGCCTATTCTAGCTCTTAGGAACTGTCTGTCTATCGCTGTATAATGCTATCATATTAAAGCACCTTGACACTTCGACTATTATCATAACCTAGCCCTGTATCTGCTCTAACAATACAGACATAGAAAATAAGAGACGACAACTAACAATGTCAGACTACGATGCCTTCGACCGCAACATGCGAGCTTCTGTTCAGCGCAACGGCGAAATCAAAGACGTTCGCTACTGTAATCTCATGCTTCCTCGCAGCGGCCCCGAGGCTCCCGGGCCTCATTCCGATGTAAAGGGACTAATGTCATGGCCGCGTATATGCGGCGTCTTGACTGACGAAGAGATCGCTCACACGATAGAGACAGATCCATCATGGACGTCTAAACCGCGTGGCTGTCGACTGCGCATTACGTTCACAGATGACGAATCTGATGATGACTCTGATGACCTCTTGGATGAGGAGGATAAAAGGGGAAGTTGGGAATCGTGGGAAATTCCTGGTAAAAACAGGAGGAGGGCGGATCTGACTTCGGTCGACCCAATGGTGTGCCTGGATGCCAATGGAGTTGGTGCCTCATATATGCTGAGCTTGGGGCTGCTGATCAAGACGCCATCTCCCGGTCGGGTGACGCAGGTGGTGCTGGAAGAGAATACACAGAGGACTCTTGTGCAGGTCCCTCCGGCGTGGAACTACGACAGCTTTATCACACTCGCCAAAGTGTTCAGCATCATCGCTATAGCACTAGAGCGTATAGAGTTCCTTGGCATCCACTCGGAGATGGGAGAAGCGCTAGGAAAAGCGAGGTTAGAGATTAAGGAAGAACTTTTGAGAAGCCTGGAGACTGAAAAGAACGACACCAACAAATTACAGATTGCAGCACCCGTACTGCCGTTTCTGCCGCTCGATGAACTTTGTGGTGGCAGTCAACTTCTAACATTGGATCGTTTAGAAGGGCTCGTGTCGAGGGTTGTGCCTTTTTATGCCGTGGCCCCGAGGGTCGAGGTGCATGCGGGCTCATGCGGATGTTTGCTACCTGGGGGACTGGCAGAAGCAGACAAGGGCGCTGGTAGCTCTGAGGTCAAAATCACTCCAAGGAGATTCTATGACGCCTTGCGGGGTAACGAGACCGATCTCAAAGACAAAATAGTGACCAAACCGGTGGATGAACCGGTGGAGAGCTACATAGCACTCTCATACCCTTGGAATTCGTACAGTTCTCAAGATCTGGAAAGAATCATCGCGATAGTCCACAAGGTATTGAAGCAGCGCTACTTCTGGGTCGACCGATGGTGCATAGACCAAGACAGCTACGAAGACAAAGAAAGCGAGGTGCCAAAGATGAAGGACTATTACTCTAACGCTGAGTATACTCTGATCCTTCCTGGCATGACCTTTCCGCTCGAACTTGCACAGCTGAAGACAGGAGGCCCTAAAGTTCGGGTATACAGTCCAGAGCTGGTTCAGCAGGTCAAGCAGACATGGGAGAGCTGCGAGTGGAGAAAGCGCTGCTGGACATTGCAGGAGGCCATCATGAGCAAGCATTGTACCTTCTGGACAGGTCGAGAATCAGCCCCCCTGATCGATTGCTTACAGCTCGTGGGAGTTTTATGCAGTTCGCCATTTGGCGACAGCTATATCAACACCCTCCCTCACCTCTCAATGGAAGTAGGCCATGTCGACAAGAAATCCTTGGTGGCCATGGCAGCGACGATAGCGGACCCGACAGAGGAATCTGTATATCAGAGGGCAATAGTCAGATGCTCCAGCCATGGCACCATCCCAGACGCGAATGCCTGCAAGCGTCCTTTGGCAGTGCTGCTGGACAAATTGCGCGGGCGGGAAGCGACTCTAGAGCTGGATGAGTACTACAGCCTCTTCTCTATGGCATCGGATGAGCTTCCGGCTGTAGATTACAGAATCGACATTGTTCAGCTCGTGGAGAGAATCTTGCGTACTGGTGCTCTAGGGGCCAATATCTTATTGACTAGTACTAGGCGAGACAGTGTCGTCAATAGGAGTTGGGTGCCTAGCATTTGCGCCCAGCGGCAATTTTCAATGATGGGAGATGGTATAAACGCGGCACATCCACACATCTCTGATGGTGTAATGGTCGTTGCTGCATTTCCAGTTAGGATGAAGACTGTAGATGATAGCAGCAGCGACTACTTTGCTGAGGGCACCAAAGTTTACATGGTGTATTCCTACCCAGCAGAAAAGCCCTTTGATGTTGATATGGACTTTACTATACGTCGGAGACTGAAGAAGGCGAGCCACTATCTCTTCATACAGCCAGTGCAGTGGGATTTCTCCGTGTTCACCAGTGGTTTAATACTCTTGGCCACTGAGGAAAAGCAACCAGGAGAACACCGCGTGATGGATGCGACTATCATGGACAACATGACACAGCATACGTTTTTGCAAAACCGCCACTTTCACGATGGCAAACCATTTCGTCTTGTCTAACGCTGGATAGAGACTATTTATAGGGCGAAAAAGGGATCTTGAGTCTCAGATAGAAGCCTTCAAGTAATGGTTGAATTACTGCTTTAATATGGCTGCTGAAGTTGGATCCAAGAATATCCGTGTCAATACCGTCGCGCCAGGGCTTATCGATACTTCAATGACCCAGAGTACCGTTCCAAGGGATTCAAATGGAGAAACATCGACAGGAAAGCAAAGTCCTATCGCTCGAGCTGCGCATCCGGACAAAGTCATAGCGGTGGTTGTTTTTATGTTGAGCGATCAAGCGTCTTTTGTAACTGGAGCTTGCTGGCTAGTCGACGGTGGAAATACTGTATAATCATTTAGCGACCATGCAGCGTAAAGGTGAGGACTTAATATGTAGAATAAGATGACCTAGAGAAAAATAGGGAAGAAGATAAAGAATGAGCTATTATTCGGCCTTCATTTGGTACTTCAAATCACCTTACGTATGTTGAAAGCTTTATGTCCTTATTCTCCCCTGTATCGAGGTGCCCGACATCGGCTAGCAGGTTAGCGGCTGGACTAACCAAGCGGGTAACGCACCTCTCCGCGCTACTACGTTTATCCGACACATCATCATCCCCATATCGCGACTCAATTGCCCTCTAGACAGAAGTTCGTCGTGGAGAGATGGATGAAAGTCACTCCAGGCCTAGGGACATTCGGCATGATGAGGTGCGGACCCGGAGGCATGCAGCAAAACGACATCAATGCCCCAAGCCAGGGTGCGGCAAGACCTTCAGCCGGCCATCTCATCTCGCGCGGCACGCTCTGAACCATTCTACTGTTGAGTTCGAATGCCCACGATGTGCTGCATCCTTCAAACGACGCGATCTCCTTGGTATGTATATGCCTGTATATCTCATAGCGTGAATAGTTGCTTACCTGCTTCTCTCAGAGCGACACAAGGCTCGTCATGCAAGTAAAGATCGGCTAGCTGGCGGGTTGGGGCTTGGTATACTCAGGACTAAACGACATCGTCGAGGTCGGCTTATAATGGCTTCTGGCTCATCGAGAGCCCAACCGTTGGCACCATCACAAGACCAGCCGGGCACCGTGACAATGGGTCAGCCGGGTGCTGATATCTTGTCAGTCACTCCCGAGCACGTCGGTGTGTCGGGGAGCGATGAACTCACGGTCGGTCACTTTCAGCAAACTATAGAACGTTCTGCCTCTTTCAATGAGGTTATCTCTGCTAGGCCTGAGGAGGGGGCTTTGGGTCCAGATGGTTTCGACTTTCTGGAGCTCGGAGACATGTACCACGATTCTACCTTCGACTTCATGCACTTCAATGTCACGGGTGATCCCCACTCTCCAGAAACCTTCCGGTACCTAAGTCTAGCGCCTGCCCAAGACGGCTTGCCTGACGTGCCCCCAGACTCTCTTGACTTTGCTCAAGGAAGCCTTCCAAATCAAGATACATCAGAACTTTATTCGTCAGAAATAACAACACCGACAGCACGCCAGTCGCCAGATCCTAATCAAGGAACACCTAGCCTCCAATCAACAGATGCTTGTAGTAGGGAAGTAATCGAAACAAGCAGCAGTTCCGCGGACGTCGACAGTTTATGCTCTCTTGGACGCCTGGGGCTTCATAACCTCCATCTGACGGAAACCAAGAGGGGAGAGATTCTCGGGCTCATCAACGATATAAGGCCAGTGTATCCCAATGGAGCGTCAATCGATGAAAGAACGGCAGACCTCTCGCTCGTCCGGATGCAGGAGTACCTTGACCTGTTCTTTGCTAACTTCAACTCCTGTTACCCAATGATCCATACACCGACACTGGAGGTTCTCGACGCGGAGCCATTATTCCTGTTATCTCTGATTGTCCTTGGGGCCACGTATAAGGAGAAAGAAGATCACCAGCTTTCTGTCTGCTTGTATGACGCCATGACACCATATATCATGAGCGGGCTCAGTGGGATGAAGGTGCCTGATCTTTCTATTCTTCAAGCCTTTATGGTTCTAGAATGTTATGGGATGTATCGAGCTGGGGCATACCAGCGCGAGAATGCCATAATAATGCATACGTTTCTGTTCAACGTAAGTCTCTCTTGTAATACCGGCAGGGCTTCTTATTGTCCGCTTACTAACGTGAAGACTAGGCCATTAGACGACTTTCCCGTTACCATGTGCGGGCTAGGATAATGGTTCCTGACCTGAGGACAGACCATGAGAAGGACTGGAAAGCATTTGCATATCTTGAGCAGTACAAACGGTAAGACTTGTCGGAACCTTTCAAGATGATACTAACAGTTTCTCAAGCTTGATATTATTTCTCTTTATGTGGGATACACAGAATGTCAGCTACTATTCGTTCATGCCAAGCATGTCAACGCAGTCGATCCAAGTAAATCTCCCATGTTCTAAAGAGCTTTGGGAGGCAAAGGATGAAGACGCATGGAAAGCTATAATTTCTAAGCGTGATCCTCCGATGATCAATACCATGGTCAAAGACTTCATCGAGGACGGAGGAAACATATGGTGCGAGGCTTTGGACAGCTTATCTCTGAGCTTTATCCTGTACGGTTTGATGTCAATGTGCAACGACATGGTTCATTTTCACAACCAGTCCATCTATCTTGGAAATGCCGCACAAGGGGGCAACGATTGGCGCTGCCGGATGACAGCTGCACTTGAAATCTGGAAGACGAAATATGATGCCTGCGCTATGGGTACAAGGCAGACCATCGACGAAGACTCGTCGCTACACGAATTCCGTCAGGAAAACGTGGCGTTTCTGGCGCTCTATCACACCGCCCATATTGTCGTCAATGCCGATATCCGCCATCTTCAGATTGCAGCAGGCGCAGAGGCGATCTTTGGGCACGTCGTAACGAGCACAGAGCGGGAAGAAAGTACAAAGGCGGTAATGGAGTGGGTGCGGCTATCTCCTGAATCGGCTGGTCATGCTGCGTGGCATGCTGCACAGATGATCCGAGAAGGTTTATTAAACCTGCGAAACTGGAAGGCTAATGGCATGTTCCACTATCCGTGGTGTCTCTACATCGGCGTGTTGACGACTTGGGCCTTTGTGCACTTCGGGCAAGGGCAGAATGATAACCGTCGAGGCTGTCATTATAGCGCTAGCGGAGAGGACATTTTACAGACACAGTCAAAGGCCCTTATGCACCAGACCATTTCCAACATGGCATCTTGTACTCCGGTAACTATTGGCAGAGATCTGCATAGATGTTGCCCGCATGGTTTGGCTATTGAAGTGGCAAAGTATCTCAAGACAGTTCGGTGGACTGCTGCCTTTGAGGCGATGAAGGTCCTTGAGGGCATCGTGGAGCTGGAATAATGCAAATTAACATAGCTGTTTTCTTTCCCTCCTCAGTATTTAGTTCTACTAGGCATAGGTGAATACGGTACCCCAGCAGTGGCATTGCCTAATTTACACATGGAATTTGAAGTTAATAACAAACATGGATCTTTGGCGCAGTACTGTCTTGATAGGAGTAACACACAACCAGAGTGTACCACTGTCTGGCCTCTCCAAGCTTATCTACACACTACCAATACCCACTTAATACGTACCACTTTAGAATCACGTACCACGCTGAATTGATTCGCGTGGGAATTACCCCACTGTAGCTCTCCCATTATTTCGGGACTAACCTAGAACATCAAAGGGTATTCGGTGATAGATACGAAGATGGATAATGCAGGTTGCAAACAACAACAATGGGTACACGGTATTCAGGCACGATAACCGAAAAAGCTCCACCCTATCTCAATCGCCACGTTCCATTATCTGGGGTAAGGGTCCATCGCGGGGTAGGGTGCTGCAACTGCTAAGGGACAAAGTGGTTCAATTGAGGCTCAAGTATCTAGTATTTAAGTCACCTATGATGAACACAATTACTCGGGCCTCAGTTGATATCCACATGATCCAGCAGAACCGACAAAAAGCTTAAAGCGAAAGCATTTGGGATAATAACATCAGGATGAAGTCACATAGGGCATCTATCATAATCGTCGGCACTGGTGAGTATGCCATGGAACACGAGCCCACTTGCATCCAGAGTCGTGCATCTAACTACAAATAGGCGCTGGTGGACTCGCTACAGCAAAGACCTACTTGGAATTAAATCCTGAAGCCGACATCTTGCTTCTTGAGAAGGCAAGACTGCTTATATGCGTGATGAAACGATTTAAGAAAGAGGTTACTAATAGTTCATCTGCAGCGATCAGGTCTGGGCGGAGTTTGGGCTGAAGAGAATTGCTACGATGGCCTCAAAACCAATAACCTGCGAGGCACCTACGAGTTCACTGACTTTCCCCTCGACGATAGCTATGGCGTCAAGGGCGGCGAGCATATCCCAGGTCTCGTTCTATACAGGTACATGACCGATTTTGCAGTTAAATTCGACATCTTTCGTCGTATTCGCTTCAATGTCAACATCCGCACGATCGAAAAGCTAGACAAAGGAGGCTGGGAGCTTGTCGGCGAGGACGGAACCGCTGCCGAGAAGCTTGTCCCGATTACATATCGCTGCGATAAACTCATTATGTGCACTGGTCTTGCATCCACCCCAAACCCAGTGTCGTACCCAGGTCGTGAAGCCTTCGGCAAGCCAGTCCTCAACCACGGCCAACTGAAGGTTGAAGCACACGAGGTAGCATCAGATCCCAACGTCAAGTCTGTTACCATTGTCGGAGCGTCAAAGACGGGCTACGATGCTGTTCAGCTGATGGCTTCTCACGGTAAGAAGGTGACCTGGGTCATTCGCGAGTCTGGTGGCGGTGGTGTCTGGATGTCTCCGCCCTGGGTCAAAATGGGACCTTTCACGCTGCAGCTGGAGCATGTCGCCACTATGAGATTCTTCACCTGGTTCAGTCCCTGCGTTTGGGGCGAGTATGATGGATACGCGTGGGTTCGTCGCTTTTTGCACGGGACGTGGCTTGGTCGAACAATGGTGCATCGTCTCTGGGAAAAGATACGGATGGACACCGTCAAATTCAACGGATACAGGAAGAATGAAGCCATTTCTCAGCTAGAGCCATATGAGAGGTAACATTTATCCCTTCTGCTTACGGATTCATGGTTCACACACTAATCTCGGCGAATAGTTTGTTCTGGTCTGCTCGAGTCGGTGTCCTCAACTATCCAGGCAACATCCACGACTACGTGACCTCGGGCCAGGTCAAAATCATTAAGAAAGATATCTCACATCTCTCCAAGAACGGAACGGTTAACCTTGCAGACGGTACAAGCTACCAGACTGATGCTCTGATAGCTATCACTGGATGGAAGCTCTCACCAAACATCCAGTACAAGCCCGACGGGATCGAAGCGAGCCTCGGCATTCCAACTGAGAGCATGAGCAGTGAAGAGGAAGCCTTGTGGACCCATCTCGACAAAGACGCCGAGCATGAAATTCTTCAGAAATTCCCATACCTCACTCGTCCTCCTCAGAATATCATACCCTACAAGCAAAAGGTCTCACCGTACCGTCTTTACCGCGGCATGGCACCACCGGCTCTAACATCGCAATCCGACAATTCCATTGTCTTCATCAAGATGGTCCACAGCACTGCCAACATCATCATCGCCGAAATACAAGCTCTCTGGGCATATGCCTATCTCAACAACGAAATTGACATCGACAAAGAGAGAGTCTACAAGGAGACAGCACTTTCCAGCTGCTACGGCAGATTGCGCTACCCCTGTGGATTCTCAGCGTGGTATCCCGAGTTTGTGTATGATACTGTCCCGTATGCAGACATGTTGCTCCGAGATCTTGGTGTTTGCAGCCGCAGAAAAGGGAGTGCGACACAGGAGGTATTCTCGGGATATACTATCCAGGACTATAAGGGGATTAATAGAGAGTGGGCGGAGAAAAGGTGGTGCTACGAAGGAAAGAAGCTCATTTAGACCAAGGCGTTTAGGGTTGACTGCGAGGTGTGTATGGCTTCAAATGTGACAGTTTGTAGTACTTGAAGCTGAGTTTGCTCGTGCACGCAATAAATGTTACAGCTTCTACTGTTGCATCACCTACATTGCCTCTGCATACCGTGTTGAGTAGTCTACAGTGAAACGGGCTTGTATCTCCTACTAAGGTTTACGTAGGAATGTCGTCGGCGGCCCCTGGCCTGGATTTAAGGCTGAGAACAACCTTGAGACTACTGAGCCAGTAGCTTGACTCAATCATCTACGTCTCACAGCCAATGGTCTTGGCTGCGCCAAGCCAGCACCCAAGTAGCTGGAATTCAAACCTTGATTATCCGCCACTCAACAGTACCAGAAATCCGGTTTTGTTTACAGCGCTGCAGATCGTGGCTTCGAGACATGTCTAGCCCTATATCATGCCATGGGTCCGGGAGCGCCGTTGGCCGTAGATCTCAGTTTAGGTATTAAGCCACAAACCTAAATGCTGTTTTCGATAAGACACTTCCTTTCTCATTATCTAGACTAGGTGAGCATTCTGAAGACAGCTCTCCCTGGTATCTATACATTTAACAGTCAGCTTTAATACAGAAGAATCCAACTCCAGTATAAAAATCTTATATAGAGTACCTATTACTGCAATCCCCTTTCGCGATTCAGACTCATCGCAGCTCATAACGCAGTATTGGCCATTGTCGCTTTATTGCCTTCTTATCTTCTTACATCACTATCACTATGAAGTCTGTTATCTCTTTGTTGCTTCTCGCCGAGCTTGTTGGGGTGGTCCTTGCCCAGGTAAGGGTTCAAAACGAGGATGTCGAACCCCAGCTTGTCGTACCAAACAGTTCCATCGTCAAATACAAACGAAAGGCTTCCTCTAGCAGCAAGAAGAAGCATGAGGAAGCCATCCACAAGAAAGCTAAAAGCAAGGGCAAAGGGGGCATCGTGAATAACATCGGCCTTGATGGCTTCAAAGGCTATGTCGCCGAGATCCCCTCCTCAGAACTCCAGGAAGTAATTGACTCTGACCTGGTAAGTCGTTCTGATCATCGACCCTGGTAGGCTAAATCTTGAACAAATGATCCAGGTTGACTAAATTGAGCAGGATACCATTGTCAATGTCTCTGCTGTTGCAGCGCCCAGCTCAGGTCCGATCACTAAACGCGGGTTTACCACTCAAGCGTCCGCTCCTTCTGGCCTTGCGCGTATCTCGCAGGTCTTTAACGGGAAAGGTGTAGAGGCTCGCTATAGCTACGACAAGACAGCTGGCACTGGTGCCACTGTTTATATCATCGACTCCGGCATCCGGACTACGCACAAGGAGTTTGGTGGTCGAGCCGTGTGAGGAGCCAACTTTGTTAGCGGCTCTCCCGATAGAGACGAGTTTGGCCACGGGACACATGTTGTTGGCATTGTGGGCGGTAAGACCTACGGTGTAGCTAAGGGCTGCAACATGTATGCTGTTAAGGTGATTGATAAGAGCGGTATAAGCACCATGCCTAATGCATTCCAGGGCCTGCAGTGGGCTGTTAATCACGCCAAGTCTAAGGGTATTATTGAGAAGAACATTATTAATGTAACCCTGGGCGGCCCCTATACTAAGATTGGCAATGATGCTGTTAAAGCTGCCACTGATCTTGGTATCACTATTGTGGTAGTAGCTGGCAACGAGGCGGAAGATGCTGCCTACTACTCACCCGCTTCTGCTCTATTAGCTATTACTGTCGGGGCTGTCGATTCTTCTAATTGTTGTACTTTATGGTTGAATTATGGCAAGGTGGTTGATATCTTTGCGCCTGGTAGTGATATCCTAAGCGCGGGTTATCTGAGTGACTCTGGCAGTGTGTACAGGTCAGGTATAAGCATGGCTGCGCCGCATGTTGCTGGCCTTGCGGCGTCTTATATGGCAAAGGAGGGTCTTCGGGGCTTTACTGCTGTGACGAAGCGCATCATCGGCACTGCTGACACCACCTTTGTTGGAGAAGCTTTCGATGGTCCTCAACGCGTTGTTTATAATGGTGGTGGCCAGTAGCCAATGTGACATACAGCCAGGCGCAATTCAGTAATATTAAGTGAAATAACATTAAATGATCTCTATATAAAGTCTCAAGAACTTAGATACGGAGGTCTATTCTATCCTTTAACATTGTCTTAACAGACTCAACCTTACTCGCCAAATTATCCATATGCGCGCCCTCATACCCCATCATAGCACTGTCCTTAAATACCTCTGAGAGCTCCTCATACGCCAACGGCGTTACATCCTGACCCCTCTCCGCCGACCCTGCTGAGAATGGACACCCGCATGGATCCGCTTTCCGGCATCTTCGCGTAGTGCTCGCATAATCAGAAAGGCCGAGCATATCCTCCGCGGAGCGCAGAGCATCCAGCATCAACTTGACCGCCGTGCCAATCCTGCTGCACACCTCGTCCGCAAGAGGCAGCTCACCGAGCTGCAGCGTCTTGACCCCCGCTGCGTTGTGCGACAGGAGTTCGTTGGTGAAGGCGGGGAGTGTCATTCGCAGGTAGGTCTCGAAATGAGTCAGGACTAGACAGTATAGGCGGCGAAGGGATGAGTAGCAGCTCATTGCGAGCATTTTTGTGGGTGCGTCCATGGAGTCTTTGAGACTGTGGGATGCTGTGGATGATGGGGGTGTGATGGATTTGAGGTCTGCGTAGTAGCTGTAGCTGTTGAATGGGGAAACTGAGGATATTGAGTCGCGCCTTGATACTCCAGTCATGTCTTGGGGGAATGCTGAGGTTGCGTGAAATGAGCTTGTGACTTGCGGGATGATCTCTACTAGAGTCCGAGCAAGATGCAAGACGGTGCCAATAGGGTATTCGCAAAGGTTGAAGCTGGGATATTTGTTTGCATGTGAACTGCCTGTGAGAATAGCCAACGTGCGGTAGATATCGGCCATGAGATTTGACAGTCGAGTGATTGGCGAAGCCCCATCAATGTCAATGGCCCCGTTGGTCTGGGACTGCGTGCAATCATGCATGAAGGGCGTAATTCTCGCCGATGAATCCAACGCAGTGTTTTCATATTTGGGTGTAGTGGGCTCCGTGACAAGTCCGTTACCAAGAATCTGGTTCGGTACTACGTCGAGCATGGAACCAACATGCAGCCCACTTGCGCTCGCAGATGCTACGCCTGACGGAGTCTGTGCGAAGCTGCCAAACGTCAAACTCGACTCATCCAGCCGGACTCCAAAATCCGGCGTATTCAGCATTGCCCAGATATCTGGCGAGCCTGTATAAGACGAGTCAAAGTTGTCAAAGCTGACTTCTTCGCCAGAGCCAGTCGGTGGAGTCAGAGGCCCCATTTCTCCCTCGCCAGAACTGCCCTCTGACTCGAGGTTCTTTTGGCGCTTTGGGCGGGCCCGTTGGCTATACACGCACTCAACTTTTGCCCTGATACAGCGGGCGCACTTTTGCTGGACGGATTTGTCTTCTGCATTGACGATGCATTTGAGCTTGTGGAATCGGCAGCGATCACATGAAGCTCGCACGGAGGGGAAGTTATACGGAGGCATGGTGTTTTTGGGGATGAGGATACAGGGTTGACCTAGTGACTGGGCAGTAGAGAGGAGGGTGTGTGTGTCCTTTAGTGATGATGCCAAGTCTTGGGATTGGGGAGCCAGTGCAGTTTGGGCTGACTCGATACTGTACCGAGGCAGCAGATCAGATGAATCGGGACATTGGCCCCAACCAACTTAAGGCTTGCGAGTCTTATAATCAAGATTACCTCCCGCCCAGGCCAGCCAGCGTTAACAGACAGAGCTGGGGGGGTCACTGCCGAGTTGCCGTCGCCTTGCGTCTCTTACCACTGCGCCACTAGTCAGCATCCATGCCGCAGTTTGCTGAGTGGTTTTATTTCTTTCTTCCTGCCGTTGGATTACATTTCTGACACGCCGCGTATATGCAGCCTCAGCTTCTGCGTATACTGGATGCAACCAATCTGTACGCTTAAGGTTTCGGCTAGGCTTGACAAGGCAGGTTGGTCAGTGCGGTTAAGAGAGAGTACGATAAACAGGGTATATCGTATTCAGGATCAGAACACGTAATTCGGTATGTTATCGTCCCGGGGGGCACGTGTTTGGCAGCGAGTCAGCGTCATGGTACGGTAGCATCACGTTGTGAGAAGGTTTGCCGATGGGTAGCGTAATATTAGGTAGGAACTACTAGGGATCTATTCTAACTCAATCTGGTGATGTTGTTTATCTCTAAAAAGGGTACTGAACGAAGGGATGTTGCAGGTAATGAGTGGCGTTGGATATTGATGACACCTGTTAAATCCGTATCCATGACCATTTCATGCATGTCGGTGTCTCATAAATGACGAAATAGACAACGTCCAAGATCAGCTCACCATGTTCTCGGTTCCGCGATTGGAATATGCATGTCGGATCAAAGCAGCCACTAACAGGGTCTCTTGTCTAACCTGAGCAGCCTTAATAGGTCGAGAGCTTGCTGAATTCGCCACGGGCCCTGATCCGATAACCCCATTTGAAAAAGAGGAAGGGAGCTGGCAGGAGAAGCACGCTAATGCAGGCAAAGATAGTGCTCCCCCAATCGATGCCGATCTTTTCATACATGGGCCAGACAAAGAGAGGAAAGGCACCTGCAGCCATGGATCGGACAAAAGTGTTAGCCGCAATAGCGCTAGCACTGTAGCGGGTGAAAGTGTCGACGAGATACTGGAGGGACGATTGGAAGATGGTGGTGAAGCCGACCCCTGTGAGGAAGACGCCAATGATGGACGGCCATGGGCTAGAGACGTGCTCGACCGAGGTCCCTAAACAGAAGAGAATAACGGGTCAGTCGTCTATGCAAGTCATCTCCACAATTTTCTTCATGTAGGTTCGGGGCGGTTCCGCTAGATATTGACACTTACAGCCAAAAAGGAAAAGACCTGCAGAAAAGGCGAAGCCGCCCACCATCATTGGTGGAAGTCTCGCTTCAGGGACAGGCTTGAAGTTGTTGGCGACGAGCTTCTTTCCGTAATAGATGTTGTTGAAGATGTTGGCCGCCGCGGCAAAGAGACAGCCAATCAACAGCGACAGGAAGGGAAGCTGGCTCACTACGGGTCCCCATCCTCGGAACCGGCCGTATTCTAAGGCGAAACTCTCCAAGCTCGCGTAGAGGATTGCTACAAGAACAAAAAGTCCCCATGAGTCAGCAGTGTTTGGGAAGGTAATAATACAGCAAGCAAGGTAACATTGAATTATCGACTGGGGATATTTGTAGCGCTTACCATAAACGAAAGAGGTATAGATCGTAAGCAGGAGGCAGATTGGATCCAGAAGCATCTGAAACGGTCGGACAAGGTAGGTACTCAGTAGACTCTTGAACGTTGGGCTAGTCTCCTCCCACTGTAATTTTTTGTGTTTTGTTTCAGCCAAGATATCAGCCACGAAAGGGCCGCACGCACAGCGCACCATAAACGGGAAAAGATTACGGTACTGTATTGGTGCGGGACCCGGGATAAGAAGATCTCACGTACCTTAGCGTGGAGACTGAAATTCCCCGTAGACCGACGGAGGCGGCCTGCCTTGCGAGTGAGAAGCACGTCAGCGTGGCTCTCGTCTAGCCACAAGGCGTCTAGGACGAACTGGACCATCATGACGATACCAGTAAGGTACTCGGTCCAGCGCCAGCCGCAGCCGCTGGCGATAAAGGCGCCGCCGATGATAGGCCCCAGGGTCGGCGCCGCAGCGATGGTGATGCCGTAGCAGACCATGGGGGTGCCCCGCTGGCGTGGGGTCCAGATGTCGACGATGGAACCGCCTGTGATGGAGATGGGGGAGCTGCCGAAGACGCCGGCGAAGAACCTTGTTATTAGGATTGTCTGGATATCCTTGGCGGTCGCAGTGCCGAAGGCGAAGGCTGCGCTAATGAAGTAGGGCTAGCGAGGGTCAGCAAGGTCCCATAACGGTAGTGACTGTAACTAAGATTTGGAGGTGACGGTTACAGCGGCAATGGGGCAGCTTACAGCGAGAGCAGGCCATTTCCGGCCATAAACTTCACACAGAGGCGCCCAGAGCATGGGTCCCAGAGCAAACCCGAAAATGAGCAGACTGGTGCCCGCGTTGGCCACCTCGTACGACACATGGAACTCCTCACTAATCTCTGCTGTGCCGGCCGAGTAAATGGCGGAGGCAAAGGTGATCCAGCATGTAGTCAGGGCCCACAGGGCTGTCGTATACACCTTTTTCCCCATGGGCCAATTCTGCGGGTTGTGGGTGTCGGAGTCTCCCTCAAAGTCGACCACGTCGCCCGACTGCGCTTCCTCCTCCTTACCCATGTTGAACTGTTCACTCATTGCAGCTGTCAGATCATTCAGTGGAGCTTGTCTCTCCGTGGTTTGGCGGGGTATGCAAGTCTGGATCAGAGCATGTACTGTACTGTAGGGCGGCAAGATAAGGCGCAAAAGTACTCCTTGTTCAGTGAGATTCTGTAGGAGGGAATCCGCAAGAGGATTTCTTTACAGGCCTTTATCATGTTTTCCCTCAGCGCTAGTATCATGTGTTTTTTCTTGATGCTCGTAATGGCCAATTTCGCGAGTGTTTTCGCTCTCTCGCGGACTCGCGCACCTCGCATAAGTTATGCGACTGCCGGGCCAATAGCAGTGCTAGACATCAGTTGCGGGGCATCGTCTCGCACAATTGTCCGCTAACTCGTTCGCCCGATCTTGAGTCTCTGCGAAGTTCCAACGGCATCGCTCAACGTCTGCGAAGTCTGTAATTCAGATTGCCAAGACGAGATATCCCAGGTCCTCTAGGGTAATCATCTCTTGACAGCTCTGTCAGTAGTCACAGTCCCAACAAGATGGACTCTACCTTGGGTAATATCTCCATGCCAGGCCTGGCTCAATCGCACGTCCAAGTGCGGACCTGCATCCACTGTCGCCATCGCAGAGTCAAATGCGACCGCCAATTCCCTCAATGTTCCAACTGTATCAGATCCGAAGTCAACTGTGTCTACCCTCCCGGTCGAGGTAGAGCACCCAAGAGGCCGAAACGCAGCCTTGCGCCTCAACTATCAGAGCGTTTGTCCCGCCTTGAGAGCATCATTGGACAGTTCGGTGCTGCTGGTAAGTCAAAGGCAGCCTTGCACTCGCCCAGTACAGATCATGCCTAACAATTGCATAGCCAGAGAGAACCAGGATACCCCACAGACTGCGCAGGACAGTGAGGGCCATTCGTTTGAGCAGGACTTTAGTCGTCTCAAAGTCGATGAGTCAAAGAGTTACTATGTGAACAATGCATTATGGGTCACTTTATCCAATGAGGTACGTCTTCCATTATTACTTGATCTACCTTCCTATGACTGACGTTGCTTATAGGTCGAGGAGCTGCGTGATCTTCTCTTTGAGCCTGCTAGTGAAGATGCTGGCTACGAGCCTTCAATTGCTTCATCCGCCACCACAGCCGCTACCTCACCATCAGATCCCCAGTTAGGACTCAATGCAGCCATTTTTGGCTACCGCGCAATTGCTTCCCCTCTCTATCACTACCATCCCTCACTGCAACAAGCTGTCACGCTCTTCGCCGCATTCAGTGAGAATGTCGCGCCGCTCGTCCGCATATTTCACATGCCGACGTTGACGAGACTCTACTGGGATGCCATCGCTTCTCTTGGCACAGTGGACAAGCATACCGAGACCCTTTTATTCACTATCCATTACTCAGCTGTAATCAGTCTCAATCCAGAGCAATGTCTAAATATTCTGGACGAGACTCGTGAAGCGGCACTGGAAAGATATCGGTTTGCAGTTGAACAAGCTCTCGCTCAAGGCAACCTCCTCAGTACCCAGAGCATGGCCATGCTGCAAGCCGCAGTACTTTTCTTGTCTGCACTACCAAATGAAGATGACTCGCGTGCTGCATGGGCACTCACATCGCTGGTATTCCATATCGCAAGGACCATGGGTCTCCATCGCGATGGAACCATATTCGGACTGAAGCCCTTCGAAACCGAGCTGCGCCGCCGTTTATGGTGGCAGATCTGCATTATTGATAGTCGGTCGTCAGAATATCACTGCAATGAACCTATTGCGCAGGGCTTTATCACAGATACCAAGCCTCCGCTGCACATCAATGATGTTGACTTGTCACCTGAGATGGTGGAGCCTCCTGCTGAAAGATGGGACCACGCGACTGATATGACGCTCACGTTGATTCGATGTGAGGCTATACAGACAGGTCTGAAGCTGGGTCGCATGAGGCATAAGCAGAACAAAACGTCAGATGATGGAGGTACCCCAGGGGTAGATGACGCCTCTGATTCTCCAAAGACTCTGGCGCAAGAACTGGGAAGTCGCTTACGGGACAAGTATCTACCTATCTGCGATACTTCAGTACCATTTCAACTTCTCTCCTCGGCAGTGGCACAGATCATCCTTGGGCGGTTCTGGCTTATCACCCAGTACTCAGTAGTGTCAAGGGAAAAGGATGTCGATGGCAAAAGCACGAGTGCCCAATTCCCTCCTACTCCCAACACCACAGGCCAGCTAGAGAGCAAAGTGCGCGATGAGCTCTTCCAAACTTCAATCAAGATACTTGAAGTATCTGGCATGCTTCTCACAAGCAAAGAGATCATACAGTTCACATGGTACTCCAAGACCCATATCCAATGGGGCGCCATGGCATTTGTCCTCTCTGAGCTTTGCGCTCGGCCTCAATCACCGCAATGCGATCAGGCATGGGGCTGTGTAACGACAGTTTACGAGGGATGGAAAGTCGATGAGAGCAGGCAAGATGAGACCCGCCTTGCTTTGTGGAGACCTATAAAGAGGCTCATGGCTAAAGCTCGCTACGTCAAAGAGATGCAGCAAACAACGCCTGGACGGTCTTCAAATTCTGGCCGTAAGGTTCAGAGAAGAGACCCTGTCTTGTACTCTCCGTCACCGGACCTTTTCTCTCAGTATCCAACACCAGCATACTCTAACAATTGGTATGGACCGTTGCAGCAGACGCCGCCTTCGATATCAGCGTCAGAAGCATCGCTACCCGGCATGCCATCAGTGCCACTTGATAGTAGTAGTCAGTCAGATGCTTTACAACGAGTACTTGGCACGGAGACTCTGGGTCCTTTTATGGATATGATCCCGGAATGGCCGTGGGTAGATGCTGAGCATGGGGCTTCATCTCTGGCGGGGTTTGACCTTGGGCCACCGAGATTCAATTGATCAGATCATCTGGTGGAGGCCACTGTTAGATTTCTCGGGTTTAATGCATAAATAACGATTCCTCATAGAAAGGCTACTACAAGATGGAAGCATGTAAATCAGAATGGAAGCATGTAAATCAGAAGTGTGTATTTAGTTGAATGCAAGGCTATTCTATTTTGAATGTAGATGTCATCTCTATCCTGAAATACATGCAATGCTTGTACCGCCTGAACTCAGTCGAAGTATCTAGGTATCTCTCTCTTGACAAACTCATCAAAAGATGTAGCCTTACGGCCCGTCAAGAGCTCAACGTTACCCCGCGACTTCTCATAGTCCTCAGGAGCATACAGTGCCCTCGTCTCCACCATGGACTTGGCAAGAGACTTGGCTACGACATCAGGAACATGGAGCTTGGCCAGGTTCTCAAGGTACTGCTCAACCGTGATGTGATTGACCTTGACCTCAGGCTTACCAGCAGCGACAAGCTCCCGGTTAATAATCTCCCACTGCTCAGTCTGCGAGAGCAGCGCCGGTCCACTGAGATACACAACATCCTTCTTGGGCTCTCCCTGATAGGCACTCGCGTACAGCCGCGGGTTGACTAACACGGCAGCAGCCGCACGCCCAATATCCTTGGGATCAATGGGATCATGCGGCACCTCCGGAGCTAGCAGGTTGACTTGTTTAGGCTCCGAAGATCGATCAAGGTAGATTCTTAGCGGGTTGCTCGCAAAGAACCCGGCCCGTACCGCTGCATGTGGCACCTCGAGCTCCTCCAGCGCAATCTCGACCTGCGCATGCTGCCACGGTATGAAGTGGTCAGGCTTGATGGATCGAATGTCACCCTTGGTGGTGCCCGCGGTCCGAACCTGACTCGTCGACAGGAATACGATGTACTGGATGCCAGCGTCGCGCAGGGCGGCGATGGCACCACGCAACGTGTCCTTGGAGCGCACGGCGTAGATGAAGGCTGCCTGGGCGCCTGTGTCATGCACGGCCCGCTTGAGGGAGTCGGAGTCGGTTAGGTCGGCACTGATGCGCTGCAGGTCTGCGGCGTGTTCCTGGGATGGAGATATCCACTCGTTGTGTTTGGTTGTGTCGCGTAGGGCGATGGAGACGTGGGCGCCGAGAGCATGGGCCTCGAGTGCTACGGCGGAGCCAACTTCGCCAGTGGCGCCAAAGACGAGGACTTTGGAGAAATGTGGAGATGACATGGTTGTGAGTGAGTGAGCGAGATAAGCAGGGATGGATCGTGTCAGTCAAGGTGGTATGGTACAGGGCAGTGAGATGGAATGGTAGGGCAGCTGAGGCTTGTTTCGGTGAGGCAGAGTGTGTTGACGTATCAGCGTTTATGTACTCACATTCGAGCTCCGAAGATGTCCGCCTGTAATTGATGAGATTTCCGAACTTGAGCGTCATTCTTCGCGATCGTTGCGTCGCTCAAGTCTCGGATAACACGCCCGAAGACGCGTGTGTGGAGTCTCGCCATCTCGCATAATCGCATAACTACAGCCCGCGATTGGTTCGCTCTATCAACCCCTGGAATGTGTCATGTCCAAATTTGGCAACACTTCATCTTGGCGATCTGAGCAATCTGAACATGGAAATCCCTGGTTGTCACGGAGCGTCAGTTCGTGCTACTGTGCGACAAGCTGTCTGTCAATTAAATCTAGATGATAATAAACTCAAACTTTTGAGTTTACAGATACTCATGCACATGATGTCGACTAAAATTGATAGCACGGTCCTTTTTGGCCCTGTCACGTTGCTGGGAAACTTATCAAGTGATTAGCTCAATTGAGCGACATCAATGGTTACGCATCGGTAGTCGCGATGATTTGAAGCAGACAAAGCCATTGCATAGATAAAGAAGGAGATGAGAGAAGTGATAGGGATATGAGAGTTTGATCAATTTTATCGTATTTCTAATCTTGATCAAATAGCCAAAGCCGTATAACAAAATCTATTAATCCCCTACCCTAGAACAACGTCAATCACCGACATGAAGCTACCATAAGGCGTATTGACAGCATTAATCTTAAGCCTCGAGTCCACCGCCTCCAAAATCGCTTTCCAACCCTCAAGGTCTCTCTCAAGTGAATTAAACAGCTGCATCATGCCCACATCACGGGACCGCAGCACTCGCTCATTAACCGACGAAACAGTGCCAGGCTCAGGCACCACAAAGTCCATGATCAATACGTGAGAGTTCTGACCCATAGACTCAACAGTGTTTTTGAGGATCTTGACAGAGTTCTCAAAGTCCCAGTTGTGAAAGATCTGGCGCAAGAGGTAGATATCCGCACCGACGACTGGTTGTTTCTGGAAGAAATCGTATTCTTGGAATTGGATACGGTTGGCGATGCTGGCCTCATTGTTCTCCTTGATGACCTTGGCGCCTTCTTCGACGACGTGGGGGATGTCTTGGATGATGAAGTTGAGATCGGGGAAGGCTTCGGCTAGCTTCACACAGCTGTGGCCGATATTGCCTCCAATCTTTCACGAGATTAGTTAGTAGCTGCAGTGTGATGAGCGTGGGGGAGACTTACATCGACAACGCAGGCCTTGCCAAGTCCAGCCCAGTCAAAGCCGCTAACGAGATGCTTCAAGTCGCTCTTAGGACTAGTGGCAATCGCATCCATGACACGACCAAAGAGCTTGTAAACATCAGGCTGTTTAGCAATATACTCATACATGCGAAGATCAGTATTGAACGCAGCATTGAAAGCAGCCTTGTTGGGAGCTGTGCTGTCAGGCCATCTCTCATGAGCAGTGACCATAGATGCAATCACTGGGGCAATGATGCTTGTCATCCAGACTCTCTGATCAGAGAATCTGTTGTTGGTCACCAAAGCGGCAGAGGTTGCTGAGTGTGCGATGAAGCCGGGCTCAGGCTCGGCAAAGAGATGGTTCGTCATGCCCATGCGAGCGAGAGTCTTGAGCCGTAACTCAGCTACGCCAGCCTTAGAAGCCAATTCTGTGTATGAGATCTTGCCTTCCAAGGGCACGAGCTCGAAGATCTTGAAGTGGCTCATCCATCGCAAGATCTCCATGTAGTGGTACTGCAACGGTCAGTCATAGCTATAGAAAATGTGTATCGGGAGTACTTACACCTGTGATGACATTTTGCAGGTACTCGCCAGGGCCAGAGACGAGCTGGAAGATTTGCAACGCACTGTCAAGGATCTTCTCCTTAGCAACCTGCGCTTCTTCAGGCGCATCAGGAGATAAGTTGATAATGGGTGCATCCCGCTCGAAGCTAGGCTCGGGGAGTTTGTTGGCGCGGAGGTACCCGTTCAACGTGGTGGTGTTCTTGTTGAGGTCTTGGACTAAGACCTCCAGGGGTGACGGAGCGGCATGCCCATTGACGCCATTAGTGCCGTTGGCGCCATTGATAGTGGTACCGTTAGTACCGTTAGAAATGCCGTTTGAAACCATATTGGGCAATGAAATTGGTAAATGTCAAGACAAGAAGATAATGTTGAATTGCTGTTGATGAGATGATGCTGAGAAGATGGAAATCAACAGAGGCTTATCAGGTCTATAAAGTGGTGCCATTTGAATACAACGGTAATGGTAGAGAGCTGTGATGATTCAGCGTCCTACCTGTTTAGGAAGTCCGAAGTCCTCCGATTTCTGCGTGTTTCACCATGCGTGGATGAGGCGACTTTTAGAATTCGGATATCTTCGGCCAGTGCTTATGCATAAGCTACACTAGTTAGGCGCTGCCTACTCAAATAAACAACAGCGCCCCAAATGGCACAGCCGCTTAACAAAATCTCGTGAAAGCTCGTAAACCGAGACAATTGTAATTCAAACAATATTCTACTCACTCTCACAATCGCCATGGCTGAGCCAAACCAGCATTATGAAGTCATCATCGCCGGAGGAGGCATCGCTGGAGTCACTCTCGCGCTGATGTTTGAGAAACTCGGCATCAGCTATTTTCTCCTTGAGGGTCGTGACACTCTTGAGTCTGATCGAGGCGCTGGTATTGGTCTGCAGCCGAATGGCCTGCGTATCCTTGATCAACTCGGTCTCGTGGAGGATATTGAGGATGCTACTATTCCGCTTGAGAAGTGGTTCTCTTATGACAGCGAGGGGAATTTGATGAATGACTCTGATGCCATGGGCCAATATCGTGAAAAGTAAGTATAATTGAACTCTGTTCATTGACCGTTGACTAATGGTATGTCTTAGGATTGGATATCCTGTTGCTTTTATTGAACGTCGCAAGCTGCTACCCATCATGGTTCGTCACATTCAGCGCACAGAATGTGTCAGAACGTCAGCACGCGTTGCTTCAATCGAGGAGAGCGAGGACCATGTCACTGTGACGACAACCGATGGACTGTCTCTTACCGCAGACATTGTTGTTGGTGCTGATGGCGTGCGAAGCGCTGTACGCATGCACATTGACTCACAGCTGCCTGAACCATTGACTGCAGATGATTGTAGGTTCTAAATCTTGAATTCTCGTGACTTTTGACTAATTATGCCCAGATATCAGCGTTGCCTGCTCCACAGTCTACGGCATGTCGGCGCCCACCGAAGGCATCGCCCCAGGTGAACGCTTCGCTGTCTACCGAGAAAACCAAACAGTCATCGGCTTCACTGGCAAAGACGGAATTGTGTTCTGGTTCGTCTTTGAGAACCTCAACCAGAATGTCCCGCTGTCCCAAGCTCCACGATACACTGAAGCTGAAGCCGAGGCTCTCTGCCTAAGCGTTGCTCACACACAAGTCACTCCAAAGCTCAAATTTGGCGAGATCTACAAGAACCGTGTAGTAGCAGTCAAGATTGGAGTTGAGGAAGGTGTCGCGAAGGGATGGCACACCGATCGCGCTGTTATTGTCGGCGATGCAGCTTGTAAGACTACACCAGCTGGTGGACAGGGCGCCAACCAGGCTATTGAGTCCTGCGCTGTGTTCGTCAACAAGCTTATGGCTGCTCGAAAGGCACTTCAGCCGGGCGAGAAGCTATCTAGCGACGCAGTCAAGTCTATTCTCGCAAGCTATGCTCAAGAACGCGCACAGCCAGCTACAACAGCCCTGGAGAGATCTCAAATGGTTGGCAAGGCACTGCTGTGCACGCCTGGACCTGCAACTACTCTTGTCAAGGACATGTTGAAGCTGAGTAACGAGGATTGGCTATTGCGGGCATTCATGGCACTTTCTGCTGCGCCGTATCTGGAGGATGTTGAGCTTACGGCTAGGGGACATCTTTATAACAAGGCTGTTGATGAAGCGAGGGCTGAGATGGCGAGACGTCAGAAGGTGGCGAAGGAGGTTAAGGAGGCCGAGGAGAAGGAGAGTCAGAAGGCTGCGATTGTAAATGAGACTGAGCAGAGGAATGAGTTTGTGGGACTTCGGAACCCAGTGCAGGCAGCGACTGGAGTCGTTGAAGTTGGTTCTTAGAATAGCCTCTCGATAGACTTATTCGATCTCAATCTAAGCTATCTGTTACTCATCCCATTCAACAACCACGTCGCGTAGTCCAGCAGCGATGCTTAATTAAGAGAGATGCTTGACTCGTTCTGATTTGCACATCTGATCATGTTACCTATTTCGCTCATCAAGCTCCCGTGGAGATCAAGACATAGCTGTTTAACTCAGTCATTCCGTAAGCCCAGATCGAGTTCAACTCTAAGAACAAGCCCAAAGACCACAAAGTATCAGATAGCTACAGTAATAAAGTCTATGCAAGTGCCGAGATTCCAGTCACCATCCAGGTACAGAGCCTAACGTTAGTTGGCATTCACACATTAGCGCATCGCGTCCGTGGCTCTTCTCTTGACTCCATTCGTCCTCGGTTCACGGCACATACTACGCCACCCTCCCAGTTTCAGCTTCCCCTGCCAGATAAGACTTCGGACCTCTTCGGAGCTTCATCTCTGATCTGATCCTGCGTGGCGTAACTAGCCTCTATATGACCCTAGCCCACCCATGCAAGCCACTACGGACATTTTCGCAAAAGCGCGGAACCAACACCGGCACTGCATTAGACTAGGCACTTACGAGTTACCAAAAAGGATCATGCATGTTTAAACCTCTACGGTATAAGCCAAATTCTCTACAGTATAAGCCAGATACATCTTGGCACAAACAGCGTCAAGACAAACGAATATTGCACCTTTGTTACTGCTTTCAACAGCGACTGTTTTGCCATCCTTCATCCTTCACGATGGCGTCCTCAGCAGATGTGTATGTCTTTGGCGATCAAAGCACTCCCGTTCTTGATAAACTACAAGCCCTTGTACGCGTGAAAGATAACGCGCTTTTGACTTCTTTTCTTGGCGAGGCGTTTTTGGCAGTTCGGCGGGAGATTGTTTCACTCTCGTCTTTAGAGAGAAAAGCGATTCCCGAGGCTGAGAGCTTGAGTTTGCTCTTGGAGGGCGTTCGGAGGAGCGAGCCTCATGCGGCGCTGGATAGTGCTTTTGTGTGCATTTATGAGATTGGATACTATATCGAGTAAGTTGGATGAGAACGCAGAAGTCGAAGGTTTGCTGACGAGATTGAAGCTATTTGGCCCGCTCGGATAAACAACATCCATCGGCAGCTACATCTTTTCTTCTTGGTATCTGTACTGGTAGCATTGCAGCAGCGGCTGTCAGCTGCGCCAAGGATTTTTTCGAGATCTCGAGACTGGGCGTCGAGGCGGCTACTGTTGCTTTCCGGCTTGGAATGCATGTTCGCAGACGAGCTGAGAGCCTTGGGTACTCGACACCCTCAAGTTGGTCTATGATCCTGTCTTCGAATCAAGAAGAGCTTGTTGCAGAAGCTCTACAAGAATTCTCCAAGGGAAAGGTAGGTTCGAGTGCTCTGAAATTGCATATTCGAGGAAAGCTCACTAGTGTTCCTAGAATCTCACATCCATCACGCGTCCTTACATCAGCGCCATCGGTCCTGGCTTCACAACAATTAGCGGTCCCCCATCTATCCTCGAGACACTGAAGGCTTGCGATGCTTTCTCTGGCAAGAGGTTGTATCCGGCTCCCATATATGGTCCCTACCATAACTCTTCAGCATACTCCGAGTCGAGCCTCGACAATACCCTAGCATCAATCCTTGAAGACGTTGAGTTCCTAGAGAACAAGATGCTCATACCCATCATCTCCTGCGCATCAGGATCTCGTTTACACCAGCTTTCTTTCGGAGACCTCCTTGACGACGTTTTGAGCAGCGCTCTTTCTCAGCAAATCCGTATGGATCTCGTCACCGATGCTCTACTCGAAACACTTTCTGGTACAGAAGCTACCTTGATACCAATCAACGCTCAAACGACTGTTTGTAGCCTTTCTGACTGGCTGGCCAAGCGAGGAGCGACAACTCGCATTGGAACAACCTTGGAGAGCCTGACAAAAGACCGAGCAGAACCCAAAGTTGCTCCCGGCGACGACAACAAGATCGCCATCATCGGTTTCAGCGGACGATTCCCAGAAGCCGACAACCTCGATGAGTTCTGGGATCTTCTCATCCGCGGTCTCGACGTTCACAAGCCAGTCCCCGAAGAGCGCTTCGCTCGCGATCACTACGATCCAACTGGCCAGCGCAAAAACACCAGCCAAGTGCAGTACGGCTGTTGGTTGAAGTCCGCCGGCCACTTTGACACCCAGTTCTTCCACATGTCGCCCAAGGAAGCCATGCAGACTGATCCAGCTCAGCGCCTCGCCCTCCTCACAGCTTATGAAGCCCTCGAGATGGCTGGTGTCGTGCCTGACCGAACTCCATCAACCCAGCGGAATCGCGTGGGAGTTTACTATGGTACTACGAGTAACGATTGGGGTGAGGTGAACTCCTCGCAGGATGTTGATACTTACTACATCCCTGGAGCGAATCGTGCCTTTATTCCTGGACGGGTCAACTACTTCTTCAAGTTTACGGGCCCGAGTATCGCTGTTGACACTGCTTGCTCTTCTAGTCTTGCTGCTATCAATCTCGCGATCACGTCGTTGAAGAACAGGGATTGCGATACTGCGATTGCTGGTGGGACCAACGTCATGACGAACCCGGACAACTTTGCAGGCCTCGATCGCGGGCACTTCCTTTCCCGCACTGGCAACTGCAAGGCTTTTGACGATGGCGCAGACGGTTACTGCCGTGCTGATGGCATCGGCACCTTGATTCTCAAACGCCTTCCGGATGCCATCGCCGACAGTGATCCCATCTTCGGTGTCATCCTAGGAGCTCACACCAACCATTCAGCAGAGTCTGTCTCCATCACCCGACCCCTCGCAGACGCACAGGAGTATCTCTTCAAGAAGCTCCTCAACGAGACTGGCATACATCCTCACGATGTAAGCTACGTCGAGATGCACGGCACAGGGACCCAGGCTGGTGATGCAGTAGAGATGCGCTCAGTCCTCAACTCATTCGCATTTGATCACAGTCGTCCGCGAGACAAGAGCTTATATCTCGGCTCAGTGAAGGCGAACGTCGGACACGCTGAATCTGCCTCTGGAGTTCTCGCCATCATCAAGGTGCTACTTATGATGCAGAAGAACACTATCCCTCCGCACTGCGGCATCAAGACCAAGATCAATCAGGGTTTTCCTAAGGACTTGGATCATCGTGGTGTGCGCATTGCTCTTAAGGATAGCGTGGACTGGACTCGTCCTGAGGGTGGTAAGCGCAGAGTGTTGGTGAACAACTTCTCTGCTGCTGGTGGCAACACGTCTTTGCTTCTTGAGGATGCTCCTGCTGTTCATCCAGGACGACAGCATCAAGATGCAGATGTTCGTACTGAGCATGTCGTTGCTGTTTCGGCGCGCTCTACCAAGGCTTTGGAAGAGAACTTGAAGGCTATCGAGGCCTTCATCGCCAACTCCTGGGCTCCGGAGGGTGAACTTCTTTCTCAGCTTTCGTACACCACTACTGCTCGGCGTGTGCACCACAGTCGACGCGTTGCGTTCGTCACCAACGGCCTTGATGACTTACGGAAGTCTCTCCTCAAGGCTGCTGCCGCCGCTGGTCAGGTCAAGGGAATTCCTGCTGTGTCACCCAAGGTCGGATTCCTGTTCACTGGACAGGGAGCGCAGGAGACTGCCATGGCCATTGGGTACTACAAGAGCTTTTCGTCTTTCCGATCGGATATTCACCAGCTTGACTCTATCGCAACACTCCAAAGTCTTCCATCAGTTCTGCCACTCATTCACGGCACGACGCCCGTTGAGGATCTTTCTGCAGTTGTCGTGCAGCTTGGAACCTGCATCATCCAGATCGCACTCGCCCGTTTCTGGATCAGCCTCGGTATTACTCCCCAGTATGTCATCGGACACAGTCTGGGCGAGTATGCTGCTCTTCAGATTGCAGGCGTTCTCAGCGTCAACGATGCCATCTTCCTCTGTGGTCACAGGGCTGCGCTTCTTGACAAGAAGTGCACTGCCTATACCCACGGCATGGTTGCTGTCAAGGCGGCGGCTGATGACTTGAGGCAGCATATCTCCTCTGACTTGAAGGTTGAGATCGCTTGTGTCAACGGTACCGAAGACACTGTCCTCAGCGGTCCCAACGCGAATATCGAGTCTCTCTGCGGGAAGTTGACGCAGGCTGGCTACAAGCTTCACAAGCTCGAAATTCCGTTTGCCTTTCACTCATCTCAAGTTGATCCCATTCTTGACGATCTCGAGGAACTCGCTTCTCAGGTTGAGTTCCACGAGCCCAAGCTGCCCATCGTCTCGCCTCTTTTGCGCACGCTTCTCACTGGCGATACCCTCGGTCCCCAGTACATCCGCCGTCATTGCCGTGAGACAGTTGACTTCCTCGGCGCCATCAAGATGGCTGAAGCACAAGGCATCATGGACCGAAGCGGCATGTGCATCGAGATCGGAGCGCATCCCATCCTCACGCGAATGGTCAAGTCAATCATCGGCCAAGAATTCCGATGCCTTGCCTCCCTCCGCCGCAAGGAGGACCACTTCAAGACTCTTGCAGATTCTCTTTGCGCTTTGCATCTGGCTGGTTTCTCTGTTAACTGGGACGAGTACCATCGTGACTTTGCTTCTTCTCGCAATGTTCTTCAGCTTCCCAAGTATAGTTGGCAGCTTGCGAACTACTGGATGCAGTACAAGTACAGCTGGTGTCTTACCAAGGGCGACGAACCTGTTGAGAACACTACAGTTGGCGTACCCGTACAGGCGAGAGCACTGCGACTCAGCGATTCAGTGCACAATGTCATTGAGCAGGTTCACGGTGACAAGAGAAGTTCCATCACGGCTGAGTCTGACATGCATGACCCATCTCTCTTGACGGTTGCTCAAAACCATCGTGTCAACAATTTGACTATGGCTCCTTCGGTTAGTCCCCTCTCGCTCACACTTCTACTAGATTCACTCACTGACTTTACACTTGCAGACTCTTTTCGCCGACATTGCTTTTACCCTCGCCAAGCACCTCATCGAGAACCACGGTCTCGACACACAGACGAACCTACCCTCCATCAACAACATGGCTGTCGAGAAGGCCCTCATCGTCGGAGAGACTGGGCCCCAGCTGTTCCGAGCATCACTGGATATGGACTGGACTTCCATGCATGGCTCAGTTCGTATCTTCAGCGTTAATACAAGCGGAAAGCAGACGACTCTCCACGCGGTCTGTGATGTCGCGGTCGAGAACCCGAGCACCCACCGCGAGAGCTGGCAGAGCCACGCGTACCTCATACAGAGAGGTATCAAACAGCTTGTCCAAGGCGCCAGTGATGGGTCAGCTCACATGATGCGCCGTGGCCTGTTGTACAAGATCTTCTCCAACTCAGTGCAGTACGGGTCTGCGTTCCAGGGCATTGAGCAGGTCTGGTTCGACAGTGAAGGCCTTGAAGGAACAGGCAAGGTCTTTATGCCCTCTGGCAAGGACACCTTTGCGCTCAACCCGTATTGCTGCGATAGTCTGGGTCACATCACTGGCTTCATCATGAACTGCAGCGACAGCTTGGACCTTGATGATCACGTCTACATCAACCATGGCTGGCGCACCCTTCGTCTGGTTGAGCCTTATCAGTGCGATGTGCAGTATCAGACATACGTCAAGATGCAGGCTGTTGGCTCTGATGATTCGACCTACAGTGGCGATGTCCATGTCCTTCGTGACGGGAAGATCATTGGTATCTGTGGCGGTGTCACCTTCAAGAAGGTCGCTCGCAAGGTACTGGAGATGCTTCTTCCCAAGCCTTCTGGTGCCAAGGCCAAGCACAGCGCAGTCAAGCATGTTGCTTCCGAGCCCGTCAAACACGCTATTCTCACTCCTCCGTCCACAGCCAACCATAGCGTCGGCACGACATCACCCCTGGAGCCAGCAGAGTCGCCTGTTGGTTCTGCTTCTGGTCTGGTTCCGAAGGCTCTCGAGATCATTGCCGATGAGATTGGCGTCGACATCTCTCAACTCACGGACTCGACTCTCTTGGCTGATCTCGGAGTGGATTCACTCATGTCATTGACCATTCTGGGCAACTTCCGAGAGGAACTCGACTTGGACATTCCAGCAGCGCAGTTCTACGAGTTCTCCACAGTACAGGATCTCAAGTCCTTCCTCGGCGCCAACGACCAGGACTTCTCAAGCTCAAACTCTGAGGCAGAGAGTTCCGCGTCCAGCGCTGCTTCAACGTCCCCCAGTGATCATGGAGATGATGCGGTCAAGCCTGTAGTCGCTGATATACCTCGCTCGACCTCTACAATCTTGCAGGGTACTAAGCACTGCTCCCGAACCCTCTTCCTCTTCCCCGACGGTGCTGGCTCTGCAACCTCTTATGTTACACTTCCGTCTATATCGCCTGACATGAGAGTCATTGGATTGAACAGTCCGTACCTCACCAAGCCGCATATGTTCAACTGCGCCCTCCAGGACATCACTGGGTCTTACTTGAACGAAGTACGTCGTCGCCAGCCTTCAGGCCCTTATCATCTTGCTGGTTGGTCAGCAGGAGGAGTTTCGGCATTCGACGCCGCTCGTCAGCTTGTATCAGAGGGAGAAGTAGTCGAGAGCCTCATCCTGATTGACTCACCCAACCCCGTCGGTCTCGGCAAACTGCCAAAGCGTATGTACGACTTCCTCGAAAAGTCAGGCATCTTTGGCGCTTTCGAGATGGGCGAGGAAGCTCAAGCGCCGCCTGATTGGCTCTTCCAGCACTTCTGTGTCTTCATCGAAGCTCTGGACAGGTATGTGCCCGAACCGTTTGAGCATGGCATGGCACCCAAGACGACCATCATTTGGGCTGCGGACGGCGTGTGCAAGAACCCCGATGATCCCCGTCCTGAGGCACAGCCTGATGATCCTCGGGGAATGAACTGGCTCTTGAACAACAGGGAGGACTTTGGGCCTAATGGGTGGGACGAGTTTATTGGTCCTGAGAACATTGGCACAATGGCGATTGAGAATGCGAATCACTTTACTATGATGAGGGAGCCGATTGCGTCGGCTCTCTGTGCGAAGATCCGGGAAGCGATGGGTGTCATTTGATTTGGGGTTTAAAGCAGCTGTATTTCTCGTACTTAGATATTCTTATTTTTATTTCCTATAATAGCTATTCTCACATCTTGCACTATCCATCTTATGTGCTCTATCCCTCGGCTATACATCTCACCCGCCTGTCGTGTCAGCGCACTGACGTAAGTTAGTGCCAACCCCAATCGGACTTTAGTAGCTCTACTACCCATAGTTTCCGCTCAACTACTCATATCAGTTCAAATCTCTTTTACACTATGGCCACTGATCAGAGCCGTGTTAGGATACCAACCGTAAAGGATGGTGGTGAATGGCCTTTTCTCTATCGAATCTACCTCAACTGCATCGCCTGGACTTTGCGCAAGCTTGTATCATTTCTTATCGGTCCAAATGAAGGTCATGATCGGGAAGTCAAGATCAGCACCCCAGGACCAGGAGCAGGGCATGTTATCTGCAACGTATGGCTACCCCGATCTGTAGACGAAGCGCAGACAAAACATCCCTTGGTGTTAGTTCTGGAAGGCGGAGGCTTTGTATTGGGACATCCTAAGGACGGACGGATTAAGAACCGCCGAATGGTAGACCAGGTACGTAGCCTACACTATGCGCGGGCATCACTCAGACCTAACACAAGCGAAGACCGGGGCAATTGTCATGTCGGTTGATTACGCCAAAGCGCCCCGATACTCTTATCCTCACGCTTTGCTGCAAGCATATGAAGCACTACGCTGGGCCTTGACACCCTCAGCCGCCCATGAAGGCATCCATGCTGATCCCTCACGCGTGGCAATTGGAGGAAACTCCGCCGGAGGTAATTTGACAGCAGCTATATCTCTGTTACTATCCTTTCGAAGCGGCACTTGCTCAATCTTCAGAAAGGATCTACCACTGGACTTCAAACAGGTTCTTCATTTCATGATTTATCCCAGCCTTGAACTGCGCCTGCCATACGACCTCAGGCTCTCTCGCTCTACTGCCGATGCCCAGCAGCACAGCCTACCAGCTTGGATAGCCAGCGCAATGGAGCAGTCGTATCTGCCGCCAAAAGTCTGCAAGGATGACATCTTTGTATCTCCTGTCGCTGCTAGTGTAGAGCTTCTCCGTCAACTGGATATACCGCCTGCTTTACTCTTCACCGGTAGCCTGGATTGCCTTAAAGAAGAGGGCTTCTGTTATGCCCAAAGTCTTACCAAAAGTGGCAAGGAAGTCTCTTTCCACGAATTCGGAGGTGGCACTCACGGGTTCTCGGTCAGACCAAAGGAGGGGAGCTCGGAGACGCAGATCATCTACGAGGAATGTTGGGATAGAATATGTCGTTCTCTCCAAGAGGCATTCTCTTAGCGTCACTAGGCGCAATGGATAGCTCGGCATTTATAGGAAGTAATTTTTTGATTTAAGAGAGATAGTTGTAATTGAAAGGTGGTAGATAGATAGAGAATTGTCTCATAAGCCATGATCTATCACTCGCCCTTTTCAGGTGCCATTACATACCTTCCCATACCACCCATGTCCTTGGTCCTTTGGCGCGAGTTGTCCTTGAACTAGATAGCCTTCTACCAACATGAACCCATTTGAGGGTGCAGGTCTTGTGAGCTGCCAATAGGTTTCACAAATGCCAACACTGTCTGTTTGCTACATCTTGAGATAGCATGGTTCTCCTACACCCTTGGATAGTATTCTCACCATCAACCGGCCAGCAAGCTCCAGTCACACAGGATGACTGATCGCTGAACAGAAAAACAATCACCGCAGCGACTTGATCCGGATGCGTAATAACAAGGCGCAATTATAGGTAGTACAGTAACAAGATTATATGATTGATGAGGCGAGATTGCTGGTGCGAGATCGGGTTACGGTCCAACAGAAGAGAGAGTGCTAAGGTAAGGGGAAAGCAGTGACCTCGTGGGTTTGTCTGGTGGGTTTGCTGTCTTATGGAGCGAACCCTATTTGCTCTTTGTGAGTAGCAAGGCTTAATGGTTTCAGAAGGTGGTGCAGCGGCAGTGAGGGGGACATCTACCCTAAAACGAATGGGCAGATTAGAGTTTCTGCCAGTAGGTTTGTGTAGTAAGTCCCGCTGACTAATCTCACCTTCGGATATGGCATACCTTGGCCTTGGTATCTGTAACATGAAGACATATATAGAATTAGATAAAAGCTATAGTTAGGCACTGTTGCAGTATTTCACTAAGTCTTATATATAATTGCAACAGACCTGAGACCTGCTAGTTACACTACGCTCTTTCCTTCGCCGTGTTAGCATGGGGCCTCGGGTCTGCCGAGGAGATAAAAGTAGTTACTATTAGCAGACAATCAGTAACAACCAGCCGAGGCTCTCGGTAAGTGACAGAGGTGGATATATATTACAGCTATTCATACTTACATAGAACTAGAATGTTAGGCCAATGGTCTGGGAAAATACTATATAAGGTCAACAAGCTACAGAGTCCTCTAGCAGTCATCACCCTATAATCTTCAGCTTTTATAAACCCAACCTGCACCTGTAAAGCATACCTCACCAAACTTTCAAAATGGCCACGATTCGAGACGTTGACATCACCACCTATGATGGACTAAACCTGAAAGGAACCTTTTACAGTGTTGGGCCCAAGAGGCCTTGCATTATCATGACCCATGGGGTGAGTTGACCAATGACAGTGCAATATAGATGCTGACTCCAGGTTGTAGTTCTCTGGTCACCGTGATCATTTCCTGCCCGAGCTCGCTGCCAAGTTCAACGACGCTGGCTACGGAGCATTGATCTACGACAATCGATGCTGGGGCGATAGTGAGGGCCTTCCTCGCTGTGAAGTCGATCCCGTGAAGCAGACACGAGATTATTTAGACGCCTTCAATTTCGCTGCAGCACTTCCAGATGTCGATCCCACCAAGATCGTCTACTGGGGATCCAGCATGTCGGGGGGCAATGCCATTTCCGCTGCTGCGATGAACAAAAGCCTTGCAGGCATCATCTCGCAAGTCCCCTTTGTATCCGGCGGTTCCATGGCTCGCATCACCGGAGCACCTAAATCAGTTCTAGTCTCTCATCGCATCCACAACTCAGAGATTCAAGTCCCGATTTACCCCAATTCTGTCGAGGAGGTCCAAGATAATACCACCAAGGCCATTCTCAAAGATGCTGGAGCGGTTGAGTTCGCAGGTGAAATGGCCCGACGAGGCTACAACTTTGACAAGACGGCGACACTTCAGAGTCTAACCAACACGATCATGTACGAGCCGACGGGCGTTATTCATCACATCTCGCCGACACCGCTGCTGATGGTTGTGGCGGATGATGATGTGTGCACTTACACGCATTTGCAACTGGAGGCTTTTGAGAAGGCACTGCAGCCCAAGACCCTCAAGATTATCAAGGGAACTGGTCATTTTGATCTGTACTATGGCAAGAGGTTTCAGGAAGTCGTTGACGCGCAGCTCGAGTTTTTGAAGAGCATCTTTTAGTAGTAGAAAGACTAGCGCAGGCAATACGCAGTGTGCGAGACCGGGTAGATATATAAATAGAATAGAGTACTTTTGTTTTGTTTTGTTTTACTACATTGCGCTCAAGATACCACCACATGCATGGTTGCCTCAGTGGGCCGGATGAGCTTAAAAATCACTATAGAGGACCCGGCAGAGAAAATCGGTATCTGAGCAGATAAGGACGTGGTTTATTGGTCAGTTATAAAGTTCCGGATCGTGGGGACCCCGGAGATTGCGGAACATCTCTTCCATCCGAGTGCGAGCGTAGTCACACTAACCTGATTTCGAGTGGCCTTCCCCGCAATCATACCGTAGCTTCATCAGTCCCTTTCAGCATCCTTCTCAAATTCTCAGCTCAGCTCAACACTCCCCCAGATTCATCAGTTCTACAAACCGGCCCTCAGTCTTTGGTTCGAGCCTCATCGCCAACAATGTCTCCACCCTCAAAACCAGTGACACGGTCCAAGGCGAATCACAAGCGCTCGTTGCAGGCGTGTCTGATCTGTCGGTCAAGAAAAGTGCGGTGCGACGTGTCAGTACACGGCCAGCCGTGTACGAATTGCTCTTTGGACGACAAGGAATGTCAATTAGCGCGAGCGCCAGTGATTTGGTAAGTCGTCAAGTTTCTTCACTCCTCTTTCTTATATCGCTTGACGCGTGTTTGTAGGACCCAGAAGCCTTCCGAAAGGCGTGCATTGCGAAATGCAATCAAGACATCCGACACCCGAAGCAGTGACCTTGCCTCAGATCTGGCTGAACAAATCAGTCTGGATAGCCGGTTACCGATACCGCAGCTCGGCAGCTCAGGTTTCTCGTTACAGGCAGCGGGCGCTGGTGAACCATGGCAGAATTGGGCCATGGACTCTCTGGACTTTGGCACCATGCCTGAGCCTGCCGCTTACGATGGCTGGAGTTCCTCCGTGCCCGCTGAGAAGCAGCCTCGTTTGGATCCCATGGGTGAGTAGTTCCATGGCTTGGCACGTCTTACCTAATCGCTAACAGCCTGAAAGGCAACATTTTTCAGCAGAGCACAGGGTCACCGAGTGACGCAGGTAGCACAAAGGATGGTGTCGTTCTTTACTCCTACTTCCAGTTTCTGACGGTCGGGAATCTTCATGCCATTCCCTATCAGGATGTCACTTATCTCGAAGCTCAAGGATGCCTCCATGTCCCTAACCCTCTGATTATGGATGCCTTTTTGAAGGCGTACTTTACATACGCACATATCTTCATCCCTCTGATTGACGAGGGAGAGTTTTGGGAAATGTTCTCTCCAGCCACAAGCAGCTCACCAAGTACCACGATGTCGCTTCTCGTCCTTCGGGCTATGCTGTTCGTTACCAGTGCTGTATGTTGCTTCGAGGCTTCCTGAATATCTCCGGTGGAAGCACCTACTAATGATCACGTATAGTATACTCCTCTACCTGTCCTACGCCAACTTGGATATCACGACATATGCTCCGCAAGAGCTGATTTATATCGAAAAGCCAAGGTGAGTCCAGTCTTGATATGATGGCCGAGGCTAATAAATAGTGTAAAGCTTCTGTTTGATATGGAGGCCGAGACCGCTCATTTGCCACTTGCTCAAGCCGCATTAATGCTCATGAACTGGGTTCCTGAATCGCCTACGACCACTGCACCTGTACCGTACAGAACATGGCTAAGCCTGGCAATCCATCATGCCAAGCTCATCAAAGCGCACCGCCACGCTGGGATATGCGACGTTGGAACAACAGCAAATGAACCAAAGTCAAAAACACTTCGAAGACTTTGGTGGTGCTGCATTATCTGTGACAGATTATCATCTCTCGCTTGCCGCTTCCGTCTTCAGATCACACCTGACATGCTCGACATGGAGAACTGCGTTCAATTGGGCTTCGCCGACCTACAGAGCGAGATACATCGATCCAATGTTTTCTCGCCTGCGACAAAACGTCAACTTATATCTCTGTTCTCTAAATACCTGAGTCTATTAATACTATTAACGGAGATTATTCCGGTCGCGTACCCTTTCGAGACACGGCTCGAGTCAAGCCCAGACTTCTCGGCACAAGAAGAGGAGAATATCAGAAAGTCTTATGATCTTCTCGAAGAATGGTATAGCACAGCCAAGGCTGAATTTCCTCCCTTTCATAAACCTATCGCGACCGAGGAAAGTGACTCAGCCAGTTCCATCGCTGTACATACAAATCTTATGTATATTTATTACCAGTACGTTATGAAACCATATTCCTATGGAATAGAGCCTGACCCTATCCAGCACGTCTTGCCTTGCTCTTTGCAACCGCAAAGTCTTCACGCAAATTTCTGGAACGGGGAGCCCCGACTTTCATCTTGAGGATTTTCAAGACTGCAACAGAAGTAATGACATTCGTGGAGATATCGAAGATTCCGTCCTTGGTCTGTCAAAATGCATAGGCTCGTTATTAGGATCCCATTTGACGAAGTATCTTCCTATCACAGTGTGAGTAAACACAAGTTTCTCTTCCGATTGCCTGTAAACGTGTAAACTGACCAGAGCTACAAAGTTCGGTATGCCTTGCGATCCCTCTTGCACTGTACCATATGAACATAAGTTTGTCCTCTGAAGACGACGTAGTCCCGAACCATGTTGAAGTGTGGCCCCTTTTGAGCCTCGATCCGATGCAGAAACACCTTCAAGTCATGACAGACGCATCTGAAATTTTCTCAGCCCAATACTATGGCTCCCAGTGGGTCAAGCAAGCAGCAGAGCATGTCGCAAAGCTGGCCTTGTCATTCAATAAGCTTTCGTTGAACTCGGGTCAGGAAGCCATCAAAGACTGGGTCGATATTCTTGTCAGGCACCCAGAGGTATATCTGGGACTTGTTTGGACAGTGGACATGTGCGTTAATCGGAGGAAGCTACCTGAGAGTCAAGACTTCCCTTTGTGTCTCCGCAACGACGTAGAGAAGCTGAATGCAGCTCCTCGGAGCATAGAGCATGAGATGCTAGACTCTCAGTCTTTGGATGGACAGAAGGATATTCAGCTTACACAGTCACTAGATTATCTTTTAGGTATCCAGGAACCCATGATTGACGTCCTATAGGACATCACCGTGTGATCTTGAGAAAATAAATTATTATTTGTTCAACCTTGTGTATTCTCAATCAGCGGGTGTTCATCCGACTGCCTGTTCCTCTCTACTATTCGGCTTTCATAGCAAACGGGCATCCAGGACCACTCCACTCAGATCTGATATACTGGCAATACGCTTGATCACTCCCCCTGATATCCTCTTTCCTCGCCTTCGCCTTCTCCACATCCAACGTCTCAATCTTCTTCCAAAACGACTCCCGCGGGTCCGGTAAAAGCGTCTCAGCAAGACTCATCGCTGTTCCAACGAAAAGCACGATCAACCACTGAAAGATGGGGTTGACGGGTTCGACCCGCATTGCTCTGAGAGTTGTAGGCAGTGAAAGAGCTTTCACTATCGACACTCCGAGCCATCGGAAGCCGTAGGGGAAGTATCGGAAAGCGAACTGATTAAAGATCGCTAGGCCGATATATTGCATCTTTACATCGAACTCGCGCTTCTCATTCTCGTAGTCTTCGCAGAACTGGATACAGCCTTCAAAGTCTTTAGGATATCCGTAGACAGAGTTTCCGTCCTCTCTAATGAATAGTGGCGTCATATCCCTCCAAAAGTGGTGAGCCGCAATCTTCTCCTTCTCAGTGAAACCCGATAGTCCAAGCCGAAGACGTAAACGGTGCATGAGTACAGCACTAAAAGTCGTGACGTAAAGAAAATCTTCGTTGAACGAGAAGTTGCCGGGGAAACGACGCGCTAGAGACATATGAAGATTGTTGATATGCTCTACCGCATCTCGGCATCGCTGATCGCTTGGCCCATAGTGCCACCACGTCATGTTGTAGTTTTCGGTATCTTCGACGCGTTGAGCCCCACGCTTGACAACCTTGCCACCGTCTGAGCGCCAGACAGTTTCGCAGCCATGCGTCGTGATGATGAAATTGGGAAATGTCAGGGCGTAGATCATGTTGTTCATGAAATCATTTGATCGGTAACAGGACATGAGCCGCCACATGAGTTCATAGTCGGTCTCAGGATCGAGGCTATTGATGGTGTCATTGAGCCAGTGATAGCCCCCAGGGGTTATTTCTTTAGACATGATTGCTGAGAGGAATGATAAAAGACAGGTTTGATGGATGATTTGTGAATGGACTATTCTTCCTAAAGTTCTGGTCTATGAACGTTGTCTATATCAACATTTTCAACCAACTGCACCAACGCTCTCCGCAAATTGATACGATATCGTACCGACAGTTCCCCGTGGGGAAACACGCGGCAGGGTGAACTCAAACGCGAACGCCGCTGACTAAGCGGTTCTCGTGCCTCTCTCCAACCGCCGAGACCTGTCAAGTCTCTACCAACTACCGAATCTCAGATCCGATGCTGCTGCTCATACTGATGCGCGCGATTTTCATGATCCCTTCTAATTACTGAGACACGACAGCGGAGTTACTGACAATAACTTGCGGTCACTGTTGTCATGGCATCAAAAGGGCTCATCTTATGACGCGCGACGCGTTCTATCACTTTACGTCATAGGCTTTTGTGGCACCAACATATTGAGACTACCATTGTGTCTGCTCAAACCACCGCTGAGAATCACTGGCGAAGAAATGACCCAGCTCAAGCTCATCACCAAAACCAAGTGTCGACGTCTCCCACGTCGGCATCGTTGAGAGCAAATCAGACTCCATGTCAAAATTAATAGGGCCCCCTTCCGCGGTCAAGTATGATCCCAAAGATTCATTATTAATGTCTGCCTGGGTCGTGGTGCTCGCATCTAGAAAAGTGTCAGTGATGTGCAAAGAATGGGATGTCAATGAGAAGGACTAACCCCAGGCGCTCACGATCCGGAGAAGTTGCTGTACGAATCTGACGCAGCGGAGGACAAGAGTGTTGTTGTCGCTGAGCTTCAGAAGAGCCTCGCAAGTCTTGCCGAGATATCGTTTCGCACTTTCGGCGTTCCCAACTTCTGCACCAAGAGATATCAACAAGCTACCAAAGATTGCCAACGCTGCACTGAAGGCTGTTTCATGAGTCAGATCACCATAAAAAGTCGGCAAGGTTAGTGACTTACCATAGTAGAGAGTGAACCACCAAGCCCCGATCAAATGACGCCCATGATCAGGCCTTGTCAATATGGTGTAAATGATATCTATGATGTTTTCCGCAACTTGCACAAAGACTCTGTCAAAGTTGGCATGCATGGTGTTAATGGAACCCGCGTGGCGATATGGCGTTTTGGCCTCTCTCAGCAGAGTACCTAAAGACCGAATAAAGATCGGGCGATGGAGGAGGAGTTGGACGTTGAGGTATCTAAGTGTGAGAATAATTCTGAACTTTTCCCGTAATGGATCCTGGATATTCTCATCCGTGTTATCTGGCATGTTGTCGACAGACCGCAAACTCAGATTCTGGGGCAAGCTGTTTTGCCAGTCTGAGAGCTCCTGGCCGAACTGGATCATGGATGTCATTGTGGCTGTATCTGATGATTGGTCTTCACATCCAAGGTTGCTACCATAGAGTGAGCCAATGATTCGCCCCATGATCCTATACAAAGTTCTAGACAAGCCAGGTCAGTCGATCGTTCTTCGGGTTGGGATGGCTTCTCACATAGAGGCGTTGTAGAATGACGTGCTCATTTTATGGACTTCATTGGAAGCTGAGACCGGCACTGGTATTGGCTTCGGAAGATCTAAGCGGATGTACTCTTCTGGGATGGCACATGGGCGGCCAAACGTGAGGCTCAGACTTCTACATAGTTGTGTCAGCTTGAATATTACATCGTCCCGTAGTCTTGGTATTGATGTAGGATGACCAACCTGTCAAGCAAAATGCATCCGAACCAAGTGCGTTTCCTTATTTCTTGTTGGAGAGGAGTGAACTTGGATGCAATGTCTCTTGAGTGAAGCCCGATAGACATAGCAGCTTTGACGGCAAGGCCATGAATAGTCCACGTATGAACCGACTTGTGCGTCCCCTGGAGATATTGACTCGTGAGTAGGAGGTATTGGACTAAACAATGTCAGTTCCGGAACGCGAAGTCTCGTTAGAGGAGGCCATCCACCTGTTTCAAGAGTTGTTCCCCTAAACATCTGTGTATGGCAAAGCTCCTGTGCCCTACGATAGTAAACATCCGACTCCTCAAAAGTCGTCTCACTACCCGAGTCCTCCCAGCACGAAGTACAAGTTGCCATTGCAAGGATCATGTTCAGCAGGCCGAGCCAGGTCCGACGAACGTTTCCTCGAAAGCCACTCGCTCGGAATCGCTCATAGGTGTCGAGAAACTCTTGTTCGTGTATGTATGGAAATAAGAGCCCCGTGTTGTCAAAGTATGCACGGATGAGACGCTGCATGACCTCATCTGGTGGTAGGAGATTGGCGCCCACCTTTTGAGACTCGGTTGAAGCTGCTGAGAACGCGTTCAAATTACTCACAAGACCACCTTCGTAGGCACTGTACTCTGATGCTGGTGTTAATGAAGTCTGATTGACGTGTTGTGTCCTCTTTGTATCGACAGCGCGTAATATGTGTCGCATGAGCGCGATGTTGGAGGATGGACCTGAAGAATGGAGGTGTTAGAGGACGTCAACATAGGGGATAGACCGAATTGGCGTACCAAAGAAACCGCAGTCTTGCTCATCTACGAACGAGACGGCCATGCCATCAGTCATGCTCTGGCCTGCACCATTCTCTGGTATCTCATCGATGTTGACCACGACATTTCCTGGCTGGTGATGTAGTGGAAGTGTGACATCTTGCCTTGAAGTCCCTGAAGTTTTTAGTGTACCCTCAACCAAGTTTAATCTAATATTATGCTGTTCGATATTTGTTTCCAACAGCTTCACTTTGGCCTCCAGGGCAGCAAACATGCTAGAAACATCTTCATGTCAGATAGCAGTCCAGGGTAGTGGAGCAGAGACACCTTACTCTTTTGGGACTAGAAGATTAGCTGAGGTCTCTTGTTGTTCATAAGAACAATCGAAGCCCAGCTTATCGCACGTGTCACATCTCGGTCGCACTCCATTACACTAATCTCATCAGTCAATCATCGAATAACGCGTAAGATACAGACTCTACCCGTGATTTGCGGATTCTGCACGCTGAACAAGCCAACGCGACGCGACGTCTCTTTGGCGCAGGTTCCGACGCGTTTCCTTTTGGCGGCTGAGACGTTCCGCTTTTGGCCGAAGCTGGTGGAGAGTCATCTCGGGGGGTCATGATCGATGGTACGATTGGGAGATGCAACGAGCGAGTTAGCACTTGATCGGGGCAACATTGGCATGGGCCGATTTTTGTATCCAGGTTGACAAATCTTGTCTCCGCATTTCCCCAGAATTATCAAGACAAGAAACCGGGGGTCACGGCACTTGTAAACTCTGTTCCATCTTTGGTTTGGGCTGTGGTGATCGAGCCAATTGGAAGGGCGTGTTCTCTTCCGTCTCCATCTCGCTTCTGACGCTTCTGGGGTCCGAGGTTACGCCTCTGTTACAATGGCGCAAATACAAATCCCTCAATTGGTTCAGTGACTGTCATAGTGTCCACTTGACCTTGTCAGCTCCACTTTCGGGGCACCATCGGGACGAACGGCACAAGATGCTTATGTATCAAAACAGGCACAAGACATATACTTGTACTTCATGCAGTGAGCTTCAGTTGTTGAAGAATTATGGTGACAAGTAATTAAGCACAGAACACCAAAAAATCACAATGAAGGTAGCTTGGCAACGATTGATCCGATTCGTCTCAACTGACGGGCGTGTTTTGCGCGGAGAGCCCATCCTTCCGAACCCCGACTTTGATCTTGGAGATACCACTGAAGAGACGAAACTCCAAGCACGAGTCATCGAGGGAGATGACCTTTACGACACAACTGGTACCACTCGTGTTACAGATGAAGTGGTCACAGTCAAGACTTTGTTAGGACCCCTTGTTGCTAGCGATGTATCAATTCTCAGATGCGTGGGACTCAATTATGCTACACATAGTGAGTAATTATTCTCAGCACCGGTGAGAGGAACTGCCCTAAAGACTCGAGTTAACACCTGACAGTTCGTGAGGCTGGACGCAAGCAACCGCCTTTTCCGTCCATCTTCTTCAAGCCCTCAACAACAATACATGACCATGGAGTCAACGTGGTGATCCCCAAAGTCGCCCAGGATGACCAAGCAGATTACGAGGGAGAACTGGTACGTGCTAATGACTACTACTACAGATGCAAACTAACGGATCTAGGTCGTGGTCATTGGAAAGGATGCCAAAAATGTCAAGGAGAGTGAGGCCCTTGACTACGTTGCCGCTTACACAGCAGGCAACGACATTTCCTCTCGAAAATGGCAGAGAGACCCGAACCTCGCAGGCGGAGTCCCGCAATGGGGATTCTCAAAGGGCTTCGATACCTTTGCGCCTCTAGGCCCCGCCCTGGTTTCAAGCTCTGTAATAACAGCGCCCGAGAAACTCCATCTCCAGACAATTGTGGACAAGGAAACCCGACAGGATGCAGGACTAGATGACCTTGTCTTTTCCATTCCCCGATTAATTGCGCATCTATCCTCTGGAACTACACTGCAGAAAGGAAGTGTTATCATGACTGGCACTCCGGGAGGTGAGTAACTCTCATACGTGATTTTATATGAGCATGAGCTGACGTGTGAATGTGTAGGTGTTGGTGCTGGATTGAAGCCACCGAAATACCTTGTACCTGGAACTCAGATGGAGATTAAGATTACTCAGATTGGTACTCTTAAGAATGGCGTCGATTTTGAGTAGTCAGCTATCAATGGGCATAAGAAGAACTAGACACATAGAGCTACACAATGAAATAGATGTATGGGCAATCAAGCTGCTGTCTCACTTATAGTATATGAAGTTTAATGTTACTGTTGTCACTTGGCGAAGAGGGGTCGCGTATGTATAGAGGAAGACAAAGTGTTATTCAGCCTCCAGGGTCGATATAAACTAACTGTCAAGGGAGTGACAATGAAGAGAAAGAAAAGAACAGCAACATCAACAACAACACAGCAAGCCAATCACAATAAAGAGCGAAAAGTCCTGCCACTGCCTAGGGCCCCGGGTACCCTTGTGGCAAGCACACCATTTTCACTACTATGCCAACGTGTAGCCCAACTAGATGGAGGTGGCAGCAACGCGCTGGATGAGGAATTGGGGGGCAGGTCCAGAGGCATCAGACTGATAAGCCAGATGGGGAGCAGCAACGATCAAAGACCCAGTGCAAACCAAGTCTCCAAAGTTGCAGAAAACAAGTGTTCGCTCACGGGGGTAGTTGGGAATGCGGCCGAGATTCTGCAGGTTCTTGGTATATCCAAACAGGACAGTGCCGACGACCTTGTTGCGGACAGAAGTGCTGAGATCCTCAATACTGGCTGCAGCAAGGGCAGCACCTTGACTGTACCCTCCAGCAACGATCTTGGCAGAAGGGCACTTTGTGTTTGCAAGGTTGAACAGTCCGATCATCTCTCTGATGGCTGCTGAAGATGTTCCTCGGGGAAGGGCGTTGTCTCCGAGGGTAGCACGGTATGCGCCACCAACCTATGATCAGAACAGTCAGAGTTGCACTTTGTCTTTGTAAGGATTGAGGAGGTACTTACGCCTTGAATCCAGACTCCGTTGCTGCCGTAGTTGCTTTCAAGAACAGAGGCAACACGAGGACCAAGCGTTCCCTATCAAGTCAGCCAACTCGGTCTGCGTCACTGCATACAGACGAAACTCACCAGGTTTCCAAGCTCAGTGGAACCGCGAGCGTAGATGAAAATGACAGGAGGGCAAGCAGATGAAGCGCCGTTGGAAAGGTCATCGCGAGTGATGCTTCCAGACTGACGCTTCTCGAGTTCAGCAAGAACCTCACGTTCAGAGAGAGGGTTTGAAGTGGGCAGAGCGACGGACGCAGCGGCGAAGAGTGAGAGGATGGTGATGAACTTCATGATTGATATCAGTTAATGATTGGATTGAAGTGTTCTCGGGAGTTGCTGATGATTGTGGAGTGATAGAGATGCTTGTGAGGTGAAGAAGCTCATTTCAACGGGACAAACACGTCTATTTATCATATTTTCTCAAGTCAACTCCTCTCTGCTATTTTCTTTTACATCTACACTCATTTCTATCTCATCGTCTTACAATTTCTTCATCTCATCCGCTAGCCTCCCAAGCCTTCTCCAAACCTCGGCTCCATTCCTCAAGGAGGGGAAGCTCGTACACACAGAAATCTTACCTTCACTCATCATAAGACCAAGACCCCGCACTTCACAACACCACCATCAGCCTCTTCAACGAATCAATTAATAAAAGACTGTCTCAGGAACTATTGCACTAGAGTATGATTTCTCGGAGCTTCGTTACTCTGCATCGTTTTAGGAAATGCCAACAAACTCTAGCAATCTCACGATGCGGAACTCTGCCGAGTTAAAAGTCACTAGTTCCCTTGGTTAGTGTTGTTTGAATGGCGGGAATATTTTAAAGAAGGGGCGCTAATCCAGGGTGAGATGATCTTGCGAAAATAGCTAAACACCATGTTTATACCGAGGTCATCTTATTGGAGCAACTGGGGAAACGATCAGCGGATGGATGTTAACAGCCAAGATATTGCTACTAAGATCAATGATTTAGCGGTCAAAGACTTATAGTATTACTCATGTGTATTACTGCATGTAAGTCTCAACATGTATTAAGGCGATGAAAGAGAGAATCAACCTCGGCACATTAATTAAATCGTACTTGGCAGTGAGTTTATGCGTAATTGAGCCAATAGCGAGACCGTGGGACCTCGTAGAAGTGCCTCGTAAGGTACAGTAATCATTAGCACAGAAACATTGGTCAGATCTAGACAAGCTAACTGATCCGGCTGTGTATTGTGGGAATCGAGGTATTCAGCCGGTATCGCCAGTCACACTTTAGTAGTTTAGATTTCAGGTGACTGCGCTCGTAATAGCTATAGAGACTTCATTCCAATAGCTGCCCGACATCAACTGCCCGACCTAACAGCTATATACCGTGGTTTTGCCTTTCACTGCTGCGCACTCATTGTTGAAGCCTGCCCGGAGCATCTACCTTAGTGGCCAGACGTGGACGGTACCTGGTAGTTGTGCAGGGGTGTGCAATGCAACTACGAAAAGCCGGCTGTCCCCCTTTGGCACTACTGCTTCGTGGATGGCAAGAAGTTGTGGGCTAGAAGTGTTATTTGCAGTTGAGACTTGTGGTTGTGAGCTCATCCCGGTAGAGAGAAGCTAGAGCCTTATATGTACCACGAAACTTACTCTCCATCTCTATGAGGGTGCTTGGGAAAACTGGGTATCCTTTTCCGGCACCCAGGCTCCTGACCTCAATCCTAATATGTACATTGAAACAGGCAGAGACGCGAAATCTGGTGTTTCGCAAGCCACTCATTGTTTGGCTGTGTGGCGTGTGTGAGGCGTCAGCTGTGGGGACTATCAACTC